>BJBW01001729.1:0-44226 GCA_004320125.1 Scolopax mira | reverse complement strand
AGATGCTCCAGTCCTTGAATCATCTTGGTTGCCCTTCGAAAGATAACTAAAAGAGTAGTATCGTCATACATGTTTGTTATTGCAGCAATGTTGACCTAAGACTGATTTCCCAAATGCCATAAACTGGAACAAAACCTTGGAATCTATTCTGTTAATCTTTGGAAAGGAGTGTAAGCTAATATCAACAACCATTGTTCACAGAAGTGTCACACAGGAGGAAAAATAGAACCATGAGGACAAAGCTATTCATTTTCTATGTTCAGTTATCAGTAACACTTTACCGAATTAATCATTTGGTGTTTGTGTTAAGGAAAAAAAAGGCTAATGGAGAATAATCGGAGAGAATACATTCTAAGTGAACTGATCCCTGTATTTTCATCCAAATCCTGATTCTAAATGTTGGTGTTCATTTAATCTGAAACACAGAGTTATAATTTTCTATTGAAATTCAGTAGGACCTGTGTGCCTAAAAGTTCCCTATAATGTATATCCTATGTCTCAATTACACTTTGAGGGGGCAAGATGATTCTGTACTATTTGCAGAAGGTGCAAAAGCAATATCATTGGAGGTAAATTAATGAGTTAAGTTCTGCTAGAACTTACCTTTATGTTTATTAAGACACTCAGTATATGTGCACTCCTACTATTTAAAATTAATAAATATATTTCTAATGATCACTTGAATGAATCAGGATATTAGCAAAAAAAAATCCAGCAGACAATTCTAGATCAATAAAAAAGGATTGCTTTTCTAAAACTTCTAATTAAAATAATTCTTTCAATGATAACTTATACAAACATAATCAATTAAATCCAAAACAACTGTAAAATTATAAGGACTGCAGACCACAGTAATTCTAGTGCAATAGATTTTATTTGAATAAGCAACCTCAAATCCGACATGGGTTTCTGAGCCTGGAAATAACCAAAGAAAGCAGAGAAAGGACTGGGATGATTATCAGGATGAAGTGAGTCTCTGAAATATATTATTGTCTTGTTGGAAGGGAGAAGAATAAACAAATGCTTGCTTTAAATTGCATTTACCTTATGCTAAGCAGTACAAAGACACCATCTAGGTGATTAGGTGACAGAGTATAATGTTCAGACCTTTAGCAATAGAAACCAATTTCAATCTCTTTCAGACAGATTATAGAATCAGAGAATCAGGTAGGTTGTAAAGGACTTCTGGAGGTCACCTAGTCTCCAGCCTCCTGCTTGAAATGGCTCAATGGGTCTGGTTGCTCAGGGCATTGTCCAGGTGTGTTTTAAACACCCCCAGTGATGGAAATTCCACAACTGGTCAGACTGTCCCAATATTTGACCATTTCACCATTTGCATGGCAAAATCTTTCTTTATATCTAGCAGGAATTTGCCTTGATCCAAGTTGTGGTTTTTACCTTTTCACCTGCTACTGTGTGCCTTCAAGAAAAGTCAGCTCAGACAGCTGAAGACAACAAAGAGCTAGTTAACTTCTTCAGGCTGAACTAAACAAATTATCTTGCCTCTTATGATTTCTTATGTGTTCCAGCCACTCAGAACAGGAGTACCTTGATCCTTGTCTATAGATTGGAGAATGGAATGGAAGAACATGTTTTAAGGTGGTCTGTATGTCTGGGTAAACCTGAATGGAAATATGGGCATATGTCCTGTTCATTGGCAAGTACTGCACAGGTAGACAGTGTGCACTGGTTGTCTATTACACATTTGCAGAGGATTCACACTAAGTGGGAAAAGAACAGATGAAATGTACTGCAGGTCTGCAGATCAGTTTGTACATGCAATGGGCAGTTGCCTAGGATTTCTGGGAACCATGCAGCTCATTCAAAACTATTACTACTGTAAATGGGCTTTTTGGCATTGAGAAATCCTGGACAGGCATACCATACTGAGCAGGATCAATGAGAGAGCTATATCCACTTAGTTCCACTTCACTACATCTTCATCTGCCACCCATCATTGCTGTGAGTGATGAGAGCTGAAAGAGTGCAAAACAGTAACACATGATTTACAGTAATTTTTTTTCTATGCAGAAGCTTCATCTGAATTACATTCTTCTAGGTGGCTGTACTTTTTGCCAGAATTTGTCTACATTTGCTTTATATTCTGGCGTTTGAAATTTGGAGATGTTGCTTTAGTATCATAAGAGCTTTTCTATTTTATGCATAACGCATTTAGCCAGAGAACAGACACTAAAGCATCTCATGTAATAAGGGAAAAAAAAATTATAGGCAATATGTGGCCACATAAAGTATCCAAGATAAATAGTTTTTAACCTGTAATCCAAGCATCTGTTGTGTAAGTACACACTGTGATTTTATTTACATAATAAATTTGCAAATCAAAGTTAAGCCCATAGATAGTCCTCAACATTGAGCTTTCAAGCAAAGAGAGTTCACATATCAAATGAACAGAACATTCTGAGTAGAGAGTACCATTCCATACAAACAGTGTTCTTATGACTCACATTATGGAATAAGTATATTCTATCCTGTAGAACAAAAAGAGAATATTTGGTTTTGATAGTGAGTGGAAATGTAGCAAAAACTGTGAGAATTAGAAACAAACTTTTGAATGACAGAAATAGGTATGATATGCTTTAATTTTCTCTCATATATTTATACACACACACAGTGTATATAATTGCTACAGTATTGGGTGAATCTTGTTCTAGTGTTTAATATAATTTGGTTCTTGTGATCAACCTGCCTTTGTATCCCACATAAGGTTATTTCCCTGTGCTCTTCTACAGACTTCAGAAATGAAGTCATGTCATCCAGTCCCAACAGGAATCTGTCTTTGTTACACAAATATATATATGCAAGAGGTACTTTTCAGATGTATTTCTTCCAGCTTTCCTGGGTCTGTCCACATGCGCAGAAGACAAACAGGACAAGCAAGTATATTTGTACTCATATGGTTACTTCTCAGGTCCCTGGAGCAATGCCCTTCAGGCTTTGCTATGATCTATTTTGGATAACTTTTCCACTCTTTATTCTCTCCTCTCCTCAAGCCCCTCAGATTTTGTTAGGGTTTTGGGTTAAGGAAAAACCTCTGCTTACCACAAGATTCCAGCTTATAACTTTGTTAGAGGTGATGCCATTTCCCCCTTCATTTTTACAGCAGCTGCCCTTTCTGTACCCTATCTCTCTCCTTTCATTCAGATGGTCTAATGTAAAGAGAAAAATGTAAAGCCTGTGTTCAAGTACACATGGAGATGGGAATGGGAAGAGAAAGAAGCCTGTCTTCTCTCCAAATAGGTTTCTGTAAATGCAATATATTAATTCGAAGGCAAAAGCACACGAGAACTCTTCAGTGCTGACAGCCCCGTGAGTGGTCTGCTGAGTCTTTCCAGACATAAATCTTGCTTTGTGCCACCAAATGAAAGTCCTAATGCACACTGACAATGCCACACAAAACGTGAAGGTATAAATTGATAAAGATATAACCATGAGTCCTTTCAGAAAATTCTAGAATTACTCAGCAGAGCTGGTAAATTTTTACATTTCCAAACTTTTGATTAAGGATTTCAAATTGGTTTCAGAAGTTACCTTGCCAGGTAAAACTCCTGCCTTCATTGCTGGGCAATAACCCAAATGCTGTGGCTATGGAGTCCATTATTTCAGGACAGCCTAAGACTGGATGCCAATTCTAGTTTATTACTAGAAAAGTTGGTTTTTCTAACTTTTCTAATTTTTCTAAACTAGAAAAGAGTTTTTCCTTTCCAGAGGAATAGTGCTAATTCTGTTGTTTCCTCCAGTTATAAAAAATTGCAGTCATTACACTGAACATAATTACTCTTGCTATTTCAATGCATGTTGAGTAAAAATATTGTTTTGGGGTCTTGGGGTTGTTTTTTTTTGATGGTTTCCTTTGGTTCGGTTTCTTTTTTCACTATTGCTCTCCTAATAATCCCTAACATTTACTATGCTTTTCTGGCCATTACTGAGCACTGAACTAGCATTTTAATATATATTTTAATAGAATTACCAATCGTAATGCCAAAGTTTCATTCCCGAGATCTCAGGACCATCACTGTGTGGATAAAGTTTTTTCCCCTTTCACACAGTTTTGCATATAATCTATACTAAATTATTCTCAGTTCCTCAATATTCAAATGTCCTTTTCACAGTTCTTCCTAGTCAGCCCTCAACTTGACTGCCCTGAAAAGCTTAGTATCCTCATGAAATATAATTGGCCCCTTCTCCATATTACCTGTGAATCTATTCAATGGGGCATGCTCTGTTTTTCCTTATCAACTATAAAGAGAGAGTGAAGAATGGATAGATTAGACATAGAAAGCTATATTTGAACCAAATGCTCTGTCTTCATAAGATTTTTTTACTGTTTGAAATTCCAAGAAATTAGAAATGAATTGTGAAATGGTCTTTTATAGGCCTAAACAATACTCAGCTTTCATTTAATGTTCTGTGTTGTGACTACACTGAAACAGTCATCTAAGGGCAGACTAGAAAGGCTAAAAAAAAAGAGCTATTTTTATAATGTTTATTTATTTCCGGGGGATCTCTTCTACTTTCACCCAGTAAGGTCTCTGGACATTTTGTGTTTTGGTTTTTTTTTTCCTTTTTTGTTTTTTAAAGCCCTGGGTAGGGTTGTGTTTGTGCAAGCAAGGAAGAGTCCCTTGGGATTCTTTGGTTGCAGAAGAGCACCAGTAATTCTGCCAGACAGAAGAAGAACTGATTTGTGGCAGTTATTGGAAAGCAACAAAGATGCACCAATAATAAGACATAAAAAGAAACGTAGGCCAAAATACTGCACACCACACTGACTACTAGAGTGCCACATTTCTGATTCTGATCATTCCATGTGAAATTGGTGTGCTGCTATATTAGCCAGGTAATATAAGTCATAAGAATAGTACATTTATGCTAAAAATTTTGAAGGCACACACTAGTAAGCAACAAAATCCAAATATTTTCCCCTGAAAACTGGGGAAACTGACTGTATTTTTAGTCACCTTCCTCATGAGTTTCCAGAAAACATGGTTTCATACAGATTGGAGGAGTATTCTGGCTCATTCATACAAAAATAATTGTCTTTAAAAACAAAATGAAAATATTTTTCTTGCACGGATATTTGAGTTTATAGATATTTAAACATATTTATTATCTTACTGTAGATACAATTCTTAGATAAAACCACACATTTTAATTTTCCTTGACAGAATATACATAAATGGCAAATAAACACTGATAAATGGCAAATCAGAATGTTATCTTGATGAAACAATAACTTAACTACTCTTTTGAACAGAGATTGCTTTCAAATACTGATTTACTCGAAATTGAACATAGCTCATATGTTATTCTCCTCAGATCAAATAGCCCAAGACATGTAATGGTTAGGGCACTGTAAATAAGCAGATTAACCTGCACAATATTATTTTATTTAAAGTCTTTTAAATTCCTTATTTGGGTTTTTATTTATGTATTTGTATAGCAGTGTTTTCTAATGCATGTTTCACAAGACATTTAAAATAGATCTGTAGCTACAGACATTAAATTCAATGAGGAACGAGCTGATAGAAGATTCTGAAGCAAAACACAAGCCTTACCTTCTTAAATAGATACGTCAAATTCCATTCCTAGAATTCCTTCATCTGCTTTGATCACAAGTTGGATGAAAGGAAAAAATGACAGACAAAACCAGTAGGGCAAAAAATGGGAAGCATGATCTTGCACCTGCACCCGAATTACCAGGATGTAAGCAGGAAGAGTGTCCCACAGTGATTGATCATAGAGGGACAGAGGGTGTTATGTATCTTACCCAGATGTACTGTCTCCGTGTTAGGCAACCAAGTTGATGAACTCTACTACCTTTCTAATCAAAGGAGAGACAGAGACATATTCTGAGGACAGCTCACCCCATCCCACGATAAATTTTCACTTGGAATGGAATAAATCACCCTCTAGAGTTATCTGTCTCCTCTATTTACAACGGAGGTCTAAAAAATTGTCTTCAACTAACCATTTAAGTTGTAGAGAACTAAAATTAGTTTTTAGAAGATGATTCATATTTGGAAAGCAAGGAGTATGTCTTTCTGAAGCCTGCACAGTGAAAACAGACAAACAGACCAAACAGATAAAAATAAATGAATCAATGAATAAGTCTAAACTCAAAAATAGTTAGTTAATTTGTTGTAACCAATTTTGATTTCACAAAGCTGATGCCTCTTATCATGGCTAACCTGAAATTCTATCCTCCCTGTTTAAATTTAAGAACCTGAGTAGTGCTTCCTTCTGCCAGTTGTGCAAATGGTATAAATACAAACAACGTCACTGGTCCATACATGAGTAAAAGGTCTGAAACAGTAGCAGATGTTTCTGGTCTTCTGTTTATGCAGCATAAAGCATAAGCAATCAGCATGCAGCAAGAGACCCTTACAGAAATTTCTTATGCTGAACATTGCATATTCAGAGTAATTCACAGTTCTTTGTTTCATTCCATCTGGGTATAACTAATTGCAACAAGATCCCTGTCCGAAAGCAAAGAAATATTTGCTTATGAAGCAGTAGAAATATGTCTGAGCCTTTTGTAGCCTTCTAATCTAATTAAAACACCATGTCACTTATAAAGTAAATCAACCATTGTAGAATTCTGAAGTAAACCCCAAGTATCTTATAAACGTATAAGCACTTGTTGAGCTTCAGAAGTTCTCTAAGTAATCTGCTATTTAAATAAAAACATTATCTTTGACTTGTATGTGTAAATTGGCTTAAAGGCACTTGTAGCATGGAATGGCATGGAGATAGTGCCTCAGGGAAAGAAAAAGGGCATAGTGAATATTTAAATTATCAGATCCTCCAATTTGCACTTAATCTGGTCTCTACAGTGTTTTCCCAACCAGTTTTGCTAACATCCTTCTAAACTACTATTTCTTCTTTATTCTTTAAGTAAAGAAGATCACTCCATAAATGCAGACCCAGGGCACTCTATTCCTTAATTCCAAGGACTTGAACAATGCTCAGGGTGTTACCATATAATTTTTAATAGCAAAAGAATATAATGGCATGAGGCAGATATTTATTTGGTGAAACAAGTTATTTAAATAGAATTTATCCAAAGATTTCTGTTTTCCTGAGAGTTATGACAGATCTTAAGTATGGTTGGAAATTCCATCAGTTCATGTAAGTCTCTTCTCACTCCAGTGAAGGTAAAGATCACAGGAAGTCATCCCAATTTATACTTGCAGAAATCATGGCTATCAATTTACAATTTTATGTTGAAGAGTTTACACTTATTTACACATTATCTTACTGACTGTGAAAAGGCATTCTATGCTTCCGTGATTTTTCTCTTTATGGCTAGTGACTTGCCAATAGCTCAAATAAGCACGCAAAATAGTCTAACCTGCCTGCCAATGTGTCATTAGAACTTCTGAAGAAGTCCACAAAGAGAGGATCCAAACAGCCTCCTATGTAAGTTATAGCCTAACAGGGAAAAAGAAAAGCTGAATTTTAATGAGAAAAGAGAGCAGTGACCACCAAAACATAATATCCTTCCTTAGCTGAACGTTCCCTGCAGTGTGAATGTTGAATATGAACTAGGACCTGAACTGTTGAATTCTTGGGATATTTCTGCCAGTTGTAAGAAAATGAGAATGAGGGAAGGCCTTTTTGAACCAACTTTTGGTAAAGTAAATTAAGCATGGTTACTCTCTTCCTTGGTGCTTGTGTCCTAGAAAAACCCTGTTTTTCACGTTACATTGTGAATAAATGCTTTAATTTGTTTTCATTTTAACCTGATTTCTAAAAAGGGAATCTAAGAGTGCCTGTGGGTAAACATATGCAACGGGCCCTTCATTTCATATAGATGATAATCTTGCTTTTGGAGCACTTTTTCAGTGGCTAGGATCCACGTAGATTATTTTCAGGGTATCCAATGAAAAACCCTATACCCTTCTGGTTAAGCAAATAAGGTGCATAGAGAGCCACTGACAGAGAAAAGGAAGGAGTGCCTTCTAGCAAGTATAAGCAGAAAAGCTTTCCAGCACAGCTTTCTAGTGTAGAACAATAGGGATGCTCTTAGGGAACCTATAACTCATACTGTTCAAGGGGGAAAAAAAACCAAAAACAAAAACCAAAACCAAAGTTTCCTTGTTTGTAAATTTAAACCATCTTTCCAAATGGTCTTGTGCTTAAAGGAACTTTATTTCTCACAAGACCAAACTCACATTTTGTATCTGACTGTCAGCTTGCTTTCTGGCTCATCCCACATATACTCAGATAGTCAACTGTAATCAAAACAGTGCCAAAGCCATCACAATTGCAAACAGTCTCACAGGAAACCATTCAGACTCCATGTCTGAGTTTCCATTCAGACTTTGACACAATGGTCTGTATCTTGGGAAGAGGATCCTATTGTTCCATCTATGATTAAATAAAAATTAATTTAATTGCTTCTTAATTTAGAATAAAAGCAGAGGAAAAACACTTCCGTATGTGAGATTTGGATACATCCATTAACAGATTTTCTAGAAGAATTGTTCCTTCTGGCATAAGAGTTACTTGCTGGGTGTACAGACACAAGGTGTTTACTCGATCAAATAAGATTCAAGCTCTTCAATTGCTTGTGTAACACTATCAAAATGGCATTTAAAAATATCTACATACATTTTCTAATGAGAAAATTGCAATTTATCCAAAAGATTAGCCCAAATTACTATTTTAATTATATATTAGATGAATTCCCTTTCTCTTGCCAGCATATCTCCTCTCCATAGTGGTGGAGAGAACGCAGTAGATTTCCGGAACCTGGTGAACCTCTCCATGATGGGCTGATGTAGAAACTTGAAAGCCCTTGAGAGATTTCAAGCTCTGCTCCCAGCAGAGAGGAGCCGAGCATTTCAGTTACGATCACTACACTCTCAGTGTTGAGAATGACCCTCATAATACCAGTATGTACCAGTCTTTGGTTTCATTACAGCAAATCTGCCTTTTGCCAGGTTGATCTGTTGGAAAGACATTTATTTTGTGATTCGTGTGATACTTTTTGCCAGTAAAATTCAAGAAATTTAAAAAAGCTGAACTGTGGGCAATCTAAAAATCTCTCAGATGTCTTAGAAAAACAAGCAGTGTGGAACTGTGATCACTGAATTCCTCAAAGATGCACAAAATTTGATCGTCCCTAATTCTGTGCCCAAAACATCTGCCCAGTAAAAGGAACAGGAAGAGTTATGCTGATAAAAGCTGATAAAATTAGCCATTTTAGTGTACTGAAAGGCATGTGGAATGGCAGAAACTATGGTGAACGGGTGGTGAATTACACATGTTGAAAATTCCCTCTATTCCAAAAGCAAGAGTAGAGAAGGGAGAGGTTCAGAAGTAACACTCCTTTCATTAGAGGCCACAGTCCTCATTTCCCGTGCTTGGACTCTCTGTAAACTACTGAGAGAAATGGAAGGGAGCTCACGCATCTCTCAGCTATTTGCTTTGCAACAGTTTAAAGGCTTGAAGGGTCAGAGCCTGCAGTTGAATCAAGTGGCTTCTGTAACACGTGCTGCTCATGTAAACGGGAAGATTAGGTACATGCCTTTTTTTGCTGGTGCTATTGCTGTGGAAGAGAATTACACTAATAACCTTGAAAGGCAACATCTGTATGTTGGTGCGTGTAGGTATGAAGTAAAAAGTATTAGCCTGACACAATGTAATAGCTGTCAGGCAATATCTCACCAGGGAAATTTTAGCACAGCAGTGAGGCAGCGACAGTGAGAGAGATGGACAAGCTCAATGCATTGTTTTACATATTTTGTGCTTCTACAACATTGGATACTTTTCTTTATTGAAGTATTTGCTCTTTGGCCAGCACAGTCTTCTCACCTCTTTGCTAATATGAGTTTATTGATGCTTTATCCATTCTGTTTATGTACCTTCTTGCCAGACTGTGCAACACAGATTACTTGCAGATTTTCTACCCTTGACAGAAAGAAAAGAGACAATTACATCTAGAAAATAATGTTTATTATGTTTAATATGATGTATAGGCATTTTCACTTTCTGCTGAAGCATGCTAAACTGGCTTATTTAAAATAAGAATGTACAGAGTGAAATAGCAAATCAGTGTCTGAATTAGTGTATAAAGAGCTGGGCAGTTAAGAAAGCTGCCAGTTAGTTCCTCAGAAAAGGAAGCTATGGTAGAATATATGATAAACCTTTCATAACGTTCCCATCTAAAAAGACTTCACTGTAGAATAGGTTTAGTTGAGGCTAAGTCTCTGAGTTCACTTTTAAGTATTTTAAGACAATGTTGCATGGAAGATCAAATCTAGATTTTTTGTCACAATGTTTGAGACAGACGGTTAGTTGTCTGAAAGGAAATAAAATATGTTTATGCACGTATATAAAACATGTAGACTTTTCCAAGGACATGAAAATTCAAAATTTTCCTGAATGTTACAGCTTCCCTGTATTAATCTTATCTCTCTTTTTCTAGAACACTCATTTGTTTCTGGAAAATCGCCTTACCCATGTTCCATTGATTTCACTATCAAGGATACATGAAGTGTAGCTCACTATAGAGTACAGATTCATTGTTTTCCTTTTATAGCACTGTAAGACAGTTCCCAAACTTCACAGTGTAAATGTAATTAGAATTTTAACTTGTACAAGAATAAAGAATCATTAACATGTGCTATTCTTTTGGTATGAAATTAACTATATCCGAAATCACATTCAAAACATATTACTGTAGACATATATATAGTAGTGAAATTGCTTTTATCATTTTCCCAGTGTAACACATGACATAGAATAGCATGAAGAAACATTGGAATATGAGGAAATGTAACACCTTTATTATTTATTTACTATGCAATTATTTTCAATAATATTATGAGCAACCCAGTACTGGTAACAATGAATTTATTTTCTTCAGAAATCCATAAAAAGAATCTCTGATGTAAATAAAATTACCTCAAAGCTGACTATCCCCTTTCTGAAGTTTTCACATTGAGAATAGGCGCCTAAGACTGGAAGTATCTGTATGCCTGCACTTTGTTGTATAAAATGATTATAGTTTACATAAAAATGTAAATGTACAAGCTCCCATAAAGATATTTTATCTTCCAGTGAAAAATACTGTGTATAGCTGCATGAAAGGCAACTGAGCCATAATTACTACTAACCCATTTAAATCAAAAGAAACTCTGAAAACTTGAATAATATAACTTGTAGTTTCAAAAGAGCACTCTAGGATTTACCCTGTCCAGTGTACAGACTCAATCTATGAAGCAAATTTTCTGGGAATTACCACTAATTTCCTAAAAGAAAGATTCATTATTTTGAAATTCGCAGGTCTTTGGGTATCTGTAAGGTCTTTAAAAGAGTTATGTTTATTTGTTGGCTTGCTGTTCTTGTTTTGTGAATGACAGAGATGAGTGGTAAATGTTATCTTCTGTATTATTAAACTCTTCTAACCATCGCCTCTAAAAAGAATGCTTCTTTTCCAAGATAACATGGAGGTGCTCAGTGGACAAGGATAAAATGAAGATTTAGATTATTCAAAATTATTTAAAGCAATTTTTGCTTCACAAAAAAAATACATTTTTGGAAATTTTGAAAGGAGTTAAAATTTCTTCTGAAAAGGTCCAGTTATACCTTGGTTACTGTAGATGTCTAAAATAAAAGAGTCAGTTATCAAGATATTTTAAATCTGGTGCCTAGATGATGCTTCTGAGCAAGTAAAATAGCAGTTATTTCTGAAAGAACCACTAGATGCAGCTGTTCAGATTTTAAGATCGTTAGGTTGTTTGGGAGTTTTTAATACATGTATTTACCTTATTTATAATAAAATTGTTTCTTAAGACACTGGATACTACAATATGTAAATAGTGAAATTCATAGTGGATACACATAGTGGATTCATACAAGATTTTTTTGTTTTGTTCATTGTAGTATTATTATTATTTTCAACATCTTCTAAAAGGATAAAATATGTGTCTTCATAATAGAGTAATTGAGAGCTTCCTCAAGTTTTTTGAATTAGATGATGTGTAACCATATCTATAGTGACAGCTGTATGACAGAGTATTTCTGGGTGAAAATTATTAGTGCTGAAAGAGGATGGTAATATAATTATGATGATGTTTACAAACAACCTGTCACCCAATACACACAGGAAATTCCAGGAAAGTATAAATTAGAGGGGGATAGTATAAATTAGAGGGGGATAGATAGGGAATATGTGTAGTTGTCAGGAAATCATATAAATCTCAGTAGAGGTTTCTACTTCAACATTTTTTAAAACTAATTAAAATGCAGTTTCACAAAAGATACATTTTAGAATGGTAGTATTTCAACACTCTGTAGAATAACATCTGTATGACCTTACATTCTATGTTTACTACCTAAGAAGGACAATAAACACTAAGACATAAACAATAAAGTAAAAAATTGCGGTATAGACTTAGCATCCCAATGAAGTTGGTAGTAAAAGTATGGCTTTAATGCCTGCTTAATAGGTTAATTATAATTCCTCAACTGGAATTATAATTTTTCCTTCAGGCTTGTTAGGAAATTCAGGGAGATACAATTCACGTTAATCTGTCTTCTCCACACCAGACTTACACTGGTGATAATGAACTAAACAGCAACCTTTTTCTTATTTTAAAATCTCAGTGCCTTGTCTGAGATTTTGGGATGTTTTTACCCACAGCTGTATAATGGGCAAGGAACACAGATGTTAAATAATTAGACAGAGAAATTTAAAGAAAATTGAAGAGCTCTGGAAGCAAAGTTGAGGGAGTGGGCACCTTTAATGTTTCCTGAGTCAGGTAGGGGAGAGTTTGAAGGAAGGGACTTTTTACATACATTTAGTTTCCAGGATGGTCTATCAGAGCAGGATTTGTAGGAATTTTTGCTCAAACCATGAGATCTTGCAGCTTCAATATTTTTGGAATATCAGAGCTCAAGGTCCACAACTCAAATTTTGAGTTAACTGAAGATTTTTATGCAAAAGACATGCTGAAACAGTTAAGTTTTGAGAGCAGGATACACTGTCTCAGCAAGCAAACACATGGACTTCAGTAGGAACTTTTCTGGTTCTGTCCTGCATGAACCAGGTTGCTTTACCTGTAAGAAATAAAAGGTAGAAGTGTAAAATCATAACATCATATAAAGGACAAATATAGCTACTTACTTCAAAAGTATCATGTCTTCTGTCTCGCACAATGTAAATCCCACTGTGTCGTTTTAAATATTGTAAGATAAAGATGTCAGTGATGCAATGATGTAACTAATTGCATTTTCAACTTTTCTCTTCACCCCTAATGTTTATTCTTTAGACAATCATTCCATAAACAAATTTAGTGATAACAAATATAGGACAGAAGGAACAGTGAGGAAAAATTGTATGTTGTTTTTAGTGACTTAAAAATGAATAATTTTTCCTTTGAATAAGGAAGTACTTTATACATATTTATAAAGGGGCACTTTCAATGAAAAACGAGTGGAGACTGGGGGAAAGGAAAAGGAGGAAAGCCTAATAGTTGCTCTACATTGTATTCCTTTTTTAACATTATTGTTCACATGGTCTGCTAAATGGTTGCCATACCCTAAATACTACCATCAAATAATGTTTGGGGTTTTTTCCCTCTGAAGACAAAGAAACCTGAGTACAGAAGATAATGCAATTTGCACAGTTCTAGAAAATGGCAAATATCAGATATCTTGCAAAATTCAGTGCAATTATATCACCATTTGTTTTGATTTATTTGGCTTCAGAATAAGAAACATAATGCAAAGTCTACTAATGAGCTGTCAACATGGCAACAAACAACATGAGTTAGAGTGGATTAATCTTTTCTAATTTCTACATTTAAAAGTTAGACAATGAAGAATTTGTAGTCAGCAGAGAAAAATGGGCATCTTCATAGGGTGGTTCATCTCATCCTGACATGTCTTGATCACACAGCATGAACTGTTCTTCAGGGCAAAAAGTGATCCAAGAGATTCAGATGTTTCACTTTTGAACACCTAAGGAGAGCTGAGATTATTTCTATCTAGTATAGATTCAGTATGAAAAAGCTGTCATACAGCAAAATAGTATATAGTCAGATAACTACATCTCTTCACTTTTTGGAAGAGAGTAATTAGTTAAGTATGAGGAATTCTTATGGTAGCATGTTAGGACAATAGAATTTTCATTTTGACTCTGCAGACATAATATATGTCTTCAGTGCACAAGATAATAATTGTCTTATGTTTTATCTTATTGAAATGATACTGTATGTGCTTTCAGATTTAAATTGTGTTGGCTTTGACTTCGGCTTCACTAACATGCTAGGGTACTTTACACTGGAACTCAAATGAACCATGAATTCTCCTGGGAAGTATCCTCCTCTTACTTCCACAAAACAAAAAATATCTATATTAACAATTTGTAAGTATAGGCTAATGTATGTATTTAAACATTTAACGATTTTTTTATAACCTTTAAGGGCTACTTTATTAGAGTTTGTACACATAAACTTTTCACTCAGTTGCAAGAGGGGGCTTTTTACCACACCAAACTTTTATGCAAGAAGTGGAGACTTGTGTTAGGGTGCGAAGTCCAAACGGAGACATGATAGTCTAGGTGTGAAGCCATTGTGGTTTTGTACAATAATGGTGAAAAACATATTCTTATTTCTATCATTGGTGAAAAAACTCTTTTCATCTGAACCTACCAATAAGTGTACCACCATTCTGTCCCACATGTGGTCTAGGAAATGAACTGAGATCATCATTTCAGGCCATGAAAAAATGGCTAAAAACTGTTCGATGCTGACCTAGAGTGACTGAAGCAGTGTCATAAAGTTGAAAGTTCTATGTATCCTATTATATATCCCTTGATATATTCAGATGTCTGCTGTTATTTTGGCAGACAAAGGCATTTCACAAATTACTTTTCAGTCACAAAGACTTCACAGCAATGAAAAACACAGCATTGTTAGGGGAATTGGTAACATTGTTAGGAAAGGTAAGAATTTAGAAAGAAAGGCTGAACACATCTAATGGAATGAAAACCAAAAACATGGTCAGTGAAGATACTACTCATACCATGTTTTAAGTGATTTATGAGCATTTTCCACCTCAAAGCCAGATGGTGTGATTGGCAATAAAAGGATTCAAATAAAATGTATCAAACATATGAAATAACTATAGGATTTAAAAGAAATCATAAGGGCAGGAGTATTTCACAAACGATAAAGCATCAAACCT
Source organism: Scolopax mira (assembly GCA_004320125.1). Lineage (NCBI taxonomy): Eukaryota > Metazoa > Chordata > Aves > Charadriiformes > Scolopacidae > Scolopax > Scolopax mira. Next base: position 29,010 of record BJBW01001729.1, on the reverse strand, counting down.
AAGAAAGCCAGAGAAAAGAAATAAAAAGAAAAATCTTTTCAAAGTATATTTCAGGGGAGGAAACATCAAAACACTGCCTCTTTGCACTTTGTCAGGAAGTGCTTGATTGAGTTATACACAGTGGGTACATAGGAATTTGTTTTCTAGACTATAATGCTTTGAGCAGTATGTATTAGAAAAACTCTTTCAACCTTAAACATCACAGCGTTACCTTTATAATTGACATCCGTGCTCATTGAGAGCATGTGGAGGAAAGAGAAAAACAACCTTCCAACTCCTTTTTAATTTCAGATGTTTTTGTAGCCTTTGATTATTCTTTAGGTACTCTGAATTGGGATTTACTGTAGTTTTATGTTAATCTGTCAAATCAAAATGTTTTGTTTACTAAATATTTTTAATCAAGATATCATACAAAAATAATCCATTATTCTAATTCAGGTTTCAAGTATTTCACTATGATTTTCAGCTGTAGAGACTTTATAGGAAGTTTCTGTAAACAGATTTGATTTCATCACCTCTAAACAACAATGATATAAAAATAATCAAACCTTTATTATGACCGTGAATTTACCAGACAAATGACTGAGGAGTAGACAGTCCGGAGCTAATTTTGAATAAATAGAAGAGGTTTGTGTTTATTCTTATGGACTTTGGACCAGACCTATCAGTGGGTGAAAAATTAGATATGAGCCAGAGGTGTACACTTGCAGCGCAGAAAACCACCTGGCCCTGGGTGACATAAGACGTATGGCAGGAAGCAGGTCGAGGGATGTGATTCTACTCCATTCCCTCTCTACTAACTGCTCTGGGGTCCTCAGTACAAGAAAGACATGGACCTGTTTGAGTACATCCAGAGAAGGGCTGTGAAAATGATCCGAGGGACATTATCCTGCCTCTTTCAGATGTTTTACAGTCAATATTAGGATAAAAACATTCAATTCACATATTTACTGTATAAAAACTTGACTTACTTCCTTCTTCCATGTTCCGTCTGCTTTGTGTAGAGGGTATGTATTTTACATGTGGGACCATCCACCTCTTTAGGTTTTTACAGTAATGAATTGTAAAAGGAATTGTGTAATGATTGCTGTTTCTTTATGAGTTGAGTTTCATAACAGACCTTGTTTCAGCTACTGTGCTGAAGTCCTCAAATGAGATAGGCAAAGATAAGAACTCCATTGCTTCATCACGACAAGCCTGATATATTTTTATGCATGTCTAGGAGCAAAATGACAGCATGTCCATTTCTTTTGAAAAATTAGGCGCACTTGAGCTTATAGGAGTCTTCAGAGATAAAGACAGCTGAGTGAAAGCAGTAGGACCACAACTTTGGATGTTTTACATGAGTTCTATTGAATCCCTTTCTGTGGACTAACCTCCAATTTATGTTTCTTAACATCTTTGTGTTTTTCAGTAGTAAGGTTTGCAATACAGTAATCCCGTGCTGTGTTCATTTAACAAAATGAAGATCAAACCTTTATGTCAAACTGGAAGTGCTACTCAAAACAAACATTAATCATCCTCAGAGGTGCTTCGGAGAACATTCTCTCATTGATTTACTTCTCTAATTAAGCCACCTATATAAGACACCTCAGTTAGAGGAACACTGTTACGTAGTCCCCTTCTGTAGTCATCAAAGAGACAGACAACACAACTGGCTAATTCACATTTATCAAATCAATGGTTTGAAACAAGGCCTTCCTTCTGAGAACACTGTCAACCAGAAAGGAACGTAAGTTTCATTAAAATCAACTCTATTAAGGAGCAGCTTCCCTATCAGTACATGGAATATCTTCCCAAGTGCTTTATTACCTCAAGAATAAAACGTATAACAACAAAAATCATTACTTTACAATATATGCCAGCAAACAAGCTCTTGCTGTGGACATTTAAATACAGAGCTGATAATTAATTCTGAGATTCAGCTGGATGAAAACAGCTTTTACTTCAAATCCTAATCCTGTTATGTAAATTTAAAATAATTCTTACAACTCAGCACCATGTGAAAGATTTTGGGTCAGATATATTTGAAATATCAACAGAACTGTACACTCAAAATATGAAATATATTTAAACTTGTGTGAAAAAAAGGGTTTCTAAAACACCTTTTGAGACTCGGCTTGTATTCTGACTATCACTTGAGCCCACGAAGACAAAGCAAAATCACATAGTGACCTGTGGTCATCAGATTGACACAAATGGCTAACAACAACTGAAAAATCTCTCTGTCTTTGAAATATGTTAAAGCAGTGACAAGTTCTTGAAGCCCCTACATCTACTGGAATTCGTCAGACCATTTTTTCAAATTTTAAAATAAGAGGCCATTTCTGCTCATATATCTGAAAATATTTTTTTTAAATAGTCTGGAGACTATTTTCTATTTAATTTGTTCAAAAAAGATACTACTATTTGTGGTGGATCTTCCTGGAAAGCTTGAACAATTCCTTTAATTTACTTCATACTATTTCCCCTGTTCTCACCCTTCTGTTTGGGGCAGAAGAACCAGCCTATTAACCTAAGGTTCTTCGTCTGAAAGAGATCAGGGGAGAGGGACATCCAAAAGAATCTAAGAAATTTCCACACAGAACAGAATATTAAACTATATTTTGTGCTACAAAGAGGTGTTTCAAACTTGATATGGTCTTACAGACAGTCACATGTTCCTGTATCTTGGCTTACTTTTTTCTTTCTGTATAGTTTCTAAGTTGTTTCTATGAAAATAAACATTTAAGTTATGTAGACCAGTTATTTCTTCCTGTTTAGTGCTTTTCCTTTTAACTGTATAATCCATACAAAAGAGACTTATGATACAGAGAGCATAAAATTTTTTGTAATATGGAATGAGAAACTACATTTGAAAACATTGATGTTCATTCATTGTGGACCACCTTCAGATGAATAGCCATCTTTGCAGAGGTATACTTATCTTAGAATAAAATGTATTTTTAATGCATTGTGTGTTAGAAATCATTTTCAGTACCTCAATTAATATTTTGCTATATCATGTTTTGTCTTTAATTATGAATTTTTTTAATGGCATATGTATAGCATATGCAGAACAGCTGGTTCTTAGGCATCTGTTAAAGACTATATCCTGCCACACAGTTGTTTATTATTCATGAAAAGCTATAATAAACAGAGAAATTGTGATCTGATAAAATTCAGATATATTCAGGGCATATTCAGTCTAACATAAAAGACTGATAATGAAAAAGTACTAAACACAACCATAGGTTCACAGAAGACCATAATTTTTACAAGAAATGCACTTTCATTGTTATTTACATTAATTTGAATGAGCTATTCATTGAATAATTTGAATTGCACTATCACAGAATAGATATCCATAAGATTGAAATATGAAATAAAAATTTTATGGCACAAAGGACCTTTTTAAAGTTAAAATATGGTATCTCATTAATCTCTACCCTTTTCTTTCTCTGTATGTCTGCTTTCCACGTTTTACAGTTTTGGATTGGCTACATGACTCAAAAGGTTATTTTTTATATCTCTGTTGTCTGGTATTTCACTAGAAATTTTTGTGATGAAAACAAGTCACTCTAGGATTGACTGCATAGTTACAAGCTATACCTGATAAAAATAATTGTAAACAGCGTAATGAAAGCTCAACACAGTAATTTCTTAAGTCTTACACCTGAGTGTAGTATTTGGACATTAACTATGATAAAAAGTTATCTGCAGCAAGTCAAATAGCCCAAGTTGCCATCAGTTACTAAAAAGAAAAAGTTACGTCTATGTATCTATAACAAAAATATGGTAGATGTGGAGAATATAACATTTGTAGTATCTATATAGATTTTCATACAGAATTTGATGCTGTATCTCACAAAATTTGACTTAAATTCCTTCAGAATGGTAGTGACACTGTTACTGCATTGATTAATGAAGTAATATAAAAAATCTACTCTGTGCCAGACTGAGAGGTGGTATTTGGTGTGTGGGAAGTGTTATGTTAGGTGTGATTTCATTTAATAACTATACTTGCTATTATAAAACAGAGTAAATTATATGTTGAAAAAATATCTTTTGTGGATTCACAGGGCCAGATTTTTATGCACAGACACATAGCATGGCATCATTGCAGGCTATGCCTCTGTTCTCATTAACACAAATTTAGAAACTTACTGTTGCATTTTTTCTGTTGGCAACCTCTTGTTCAACTCAGACTACAGAATATAACTAATAACTTACTGTACAATTTGCCAGTTTTTAGCTGATCTAATGATTCTCTCTAGAGAAGCAATCAGATAATGCTGAAGTGGGAGTACAGTATAAGCAGAAAAAGCAGAGAACAGGAACATCAGGAATCTGAACAGAGGGATGTAAAAAATAATGCAATATTAAGAGAAGAATGACTGGAAATGGAGGATCATTCAAAATTTTCACATCAACAGTTTCACATCCAATCTGACCTACAAATTCAAGTTTCTTGACTTATTGCAGTTCTAAATATTACAGTCCTTCCAATTCTCAAGTCAATGTTTTCTCTTAATGTTTCTTCTTCTGCAGGTTTTGCTGAAATAAACATACCTCATTTTCACTGAAAGAAAACAGTAGCTTTCTTTCTTCTTAGGTAATATCAAAATTGCCAGGAACATACGAAGGATAGCATTTCTACCAAACAATCTTCCTTTTTGGATATCTAGAAATTAATAGTCTTCTGTGGTGAAAGACTGTTCCAGGTCAGAGAGTTTGTCACAGGTTTGACTCAAGGCAAATAAGTCTGGATTAATGTTTCTGATTCCCAGTGACACCAAGTTGACTGGAAAGCAAGCCCTGTACAGATCTTCCTTTGTGGAAGCCCAAGGAACAGACAAGGAGCTAAGGGCATTGGGACAGAATGATTTTAGGTTTTATCTTGAAGGAAAGATAAGTGAAAGGCAGAAACAAGTTTGGAAAGTCCTTGTAAATATGTGAGATAAACTTGATCTAATTAGGAGTAACAGTCAGAAGAGGCTCGGAGAGGAAGACACTGAGACAGGAGCAGTGAAGAAATTTGAGATGTGGGACATAGTAGTGTTGGAAGGAGCTGCAATAAGCCAGTTAAAATTATTGCTTTTCTAGATTAACTTTCACAGTCCAAATTTGAAAAAAAACACAATAGAGTGGATAAAATGGGCATCTTGGATCACTGTCAACAAACTGGAAAGGGCTGATGAAGTTGTTTTCCTCTGAGCATTGCAGAAGAATTTGTAGAATCTAACAGTGGAAAACACTTTGGTTTAGATAGCTTTACCGATATTACAATTTTTATTAAAGCAGGAAGTAAACAAGTTCTTGAAATACAGAATTATCTAAGGGTTCTGTTATTTGTATAATAGGAAAAGGTGCAGGATAGGCTTCTTTAATATCAGTGGAGACAGCTGCTGGAAACAGTACTGCCATTCGTAACACAGAAGAAAGTAAGCCTCTGGAAATGACATCTTCCAGCTGGCAGCAGAAGACAACTAGACTCCTGATTGAGATGCAATCAATAACTGAATGTTACACGAGATGAGTTGCATCATTAAGATGATGTTTATGAAGCTAACACAGAAAACTTGTAGATGCTTGCCAGATTAGGTTCTAAAACCTGTGGTTTTGGCTATTGCTATGTGTCTTTTAATGCTGAAAAAATATAACTGTAGTGCCTAAGCAGCTGAGAAAAGTATTCCAGCATACTAGGCATGCTCCATAACTATATAGATACATCACAAAACAATACAAAACAGTCTGGTTACAGAAAAAAAAATAAAAATAAAAAAATGGCTACTGTCCCTAAGTCTATTATTCACCTCTGAGAAAACAAAGGAATTAGCAGTAGGAGTAAGAAGTTAGAGTTTCTGCAGTACTAACATGCTTACATGATTTTAGCAGTAAGAATTGTAAAAGCCTGAAAATTATTTGTTTCTATTGCATAGTCACAACATTCTTTATGCCTGAACTTAAAAAGAAAAAACGAATGAAACTATTATTTTGTCCATTTTTTTTTCTAATGATCCAGATTTGGACTTGAAGGGGAGGTGGGTAATTCTCACCTTGCCCGCTCACCTTTCAGCCATGACACTACAACAGAAACTCTAGATACACAGTAACTTAAAATACCACATGCTCTGTCTAGTTACTATTTAGTTCAAAACTCTTGCAAGTAAGGCAGAAAAGTTTGGGTCACCTCAGTTTTAGAAAAGGAAATACAAAGATAACAACACCCGTGAGGATGCTAGGATTCATTATTTTGAGCTTGCCATCAAAGTCTTACCTCCCTCAGAGGAAATTATCTGACACATGCTCATTTACCTAAATTAAACTGCTGTGCCAGCTCAGTGGGCATTCACAGCTTGGACAGACTAAAAAGGTCAAACAATATGGTCAAACAAATGATCAAACAAATAAAATTATGCTAAATTATATTTTCAAGATGAGAAATTGGTCATAACTAAAATTTGCTTTATCTACAAACTGTAGTAAATCTGTAGTAAAACTGGATATACAGCTTTAGGATTTTCTTCTGAAATATGATTTAGAAAAATAGAAAAACAAATCAACATATTTTCTTATTCCTTTTATGTTAAGGTATTTTTGAATGATTTTTTTTTCATAAAGGAATATAAAATATAAAGCCATGCCCCTGCAGTATTCTCCAAGAATTAGATTTATTTCAGTATTTCAGAAGGCCTCCAGATTCATAAAAAGATTGGAAATTATCCTTCTTTTTTTTTTCCTTTAACTATGTTCAAATATAGTAATCCTGTTAGATTTACTGAAAACAGGAAAAAAAAAGGCTTATCTGTTCCATCTCTAAAATATTCAGTGGAGCAGCTTATGACACACAATGTTCCAAATGAACACAGTGAAAATAATACCTGTATTATTTTAACTTTAAGCTTAAACAGCTGTCAATAGCAAATAATCTACTTTATCAAAATTTATTACATGTATAGTGGGAGCAGAGATCAAAAATCCCCTGAATTTTTGATTCAGTGCTAGTAAGTTGTGTGTGAAATGGAGATTATTAAATTCAATGCTATGATATGTGTTTAAATTAATTACAAAGCAAACTTGGCGTTTCCAGTTTTAATAATTTTGGTACAATGTTATTCTTACTTGTAGACATCATAATGACGACAACAGGTTGTGTTTCTTACTCTAACTCGGAAACACTGTAGTCCTAGAAGTGGTCATTTACTACCTGACCTACATGGAAATGGCTTGAAGTAAAAACGACCATAAGAATTTAGTTCCTGTAGTTTTCTTTTTACTCAGGAATAACAGTGACTATTAAGGTAAACCAGAGGATATTAATAGGGAGTGACTGCTTTTATTACTGCTAAGGCTCCCTAAATTACAAAGGAAAAAGCTAGTGACAGCAGGATATTTTAAAAAAAGTATTAAAATGCTCCATTAACCATTAACATGCTATATGAACAAGTACAATTGCAGTGTATCTTAATGTTTTATATGCATTCCTGGTGATTTCTTGCTGTGCCTTCCTTCAGTATAAAAAGGGTAAAGAAATAGAGACATTTTGAACGAAAGACAGGGGAAATATTGTTGATTAGAAGTTGTGGAGGTCTTTCTCTTCCATAGAATTATATTTTATCAGTCCTCACAGCCAGATTTCAAAGTGCTGTGGAAATGCATAGTCCAAATGAAATTGTACCTTTTCTCATTAGTGGAAAATTTTCTGTAGGTATAATGCTGAGGATAATCAGTGGCTAGATAGTTCCCTAGACTGGATGTTGAAATGATAAGGTTTTTGATTTTGAGTGTGGACACTGAAAATTAATTAAAGGAGCCAGAGGTTGTCAAAAATTTCCTCTGCTGACAAACTACATGTAAAAAGACAAAAGTAAGTGATGTGAAGCTTTCTGGCCAGGAGAATTACCAGCCCTTTGAGAACAACTTTATTGTTCCCTTGTGTCCAAAGGCTAAGACATCAGGAAGAATAATGGTGATCTACCATTGAAGTCACTGGTTAAATGGAAAAAATACACATGTTAACAGCTTTAGAAGTATTGAGGATTTGAATCCATGAGATTTTTTTTGTTGATTGTTTTTTATGCTGATGATTATGTCACAGAAACCTTCCAACAGAGATCTTTATTTTTCTAGAGCTGCCAAATTGATCTTGCTTCTTTTTCTTCCCAACAAAAAGTTATTTGTGAGAGTAGTATAGATCATGTGTAGTTACAAAATCTGTTTCTTAAAATTTTCAAATTATATTAAATAGTAGAATGACAGTTTTATTAAGTATCTATATTTAATGACTAAAGGTGAAAAAACCCTGAATTACCACAGAGAGCTTCGTGCTGACCTCTTCACTGAGAGGTCTGTACTGAATATCAACTTTATTACAGAAGCAAAACCTAATTTATGCAAAATTATTTATGCCTTGTTATAAACCTATAGAGTAACATAGAGTATGTTCTCATGAACACACATGTGCACACACACACCCCTATCTAGCTATCTATGCAACATATGAGGTGCCTATATATTTCATTGTGATGTAAAAGAGGCAGTTTCACAAACCTGAAAACAATTATGAGCATATCTAAGTAAAAAAAAAAAAAAGTGCAATGAATAGTGTGAATGTTGATTCTGGAATGTTGCATCTTCTTGGGGGTTTCATGAACCTGGAAAGATTTTAGAGAAGACCTATGTACCTGCTGAAAATATAAAACATCAGGCTTTACATTAAATTTTTTCTAGGAGCTATGTTCATTAAATTTATCAAAGATTGTATATACGATACATATGTTGTATCAACATATCAACAATATGTTGAAAAGTACTTGAAGAAGGAAACTTATAATGAGAGTCAATCACTGGAAAAAGAAATTAGACAGATTAAGAAGAGCAATAAGGAAGAATAAGAATCACTTTCATAGCAACTAGGACAATTAGCCATTGAAAAAACTACCATGAGTTTCAGTTGGATCACTTTCAGTGACAATTTTTAAGCTCTGAAAATTTTTCAGAAGGATATGTTGTACTTGAAATGGGAAATAATGCAAGAAATTAACTATTTGCAGAAATCAGTCTAGATAGATCACAACTGTCCTTACTGTCATTATTATCTGTGAAACTATAAAAATGATTAGGGTACAAATATCTGTTATTATTTTTTTAATTGTTTGAGGCTGAAAGCATGCCCTTCTATATGTCTTTAAAAGTCACTTTTGAAAGAACGAATTGCAGTAAGATTTCTAGTATATTAGGCACTGGTTTTCACTCTCTCTGTAGAACTCGTATAATGGTAATTTCTCCAAGGTAACTTCCCTATTTTCATTGCATATCTTGTAGGTTAGGCTGCTGGCTTTGGTAGGTGAGTGCACTAATCCAGAATGTCAAATCCAGTGTTCCCAGATTCTTTCACTCGTTTATTTTATTAAAGTGGTAACTAAAGTGCTGTGTAAAAAGGAACTCAGAAATTCTTCAATGCAACTTTAAACAGGATCGACAGTGCAGTGCTGTGTGGGTAACATAAAAAGAGATTTAAAATAAACACTCTAGATTGGTTTTATTAAACTTTTTTTTTTTTCTCTTGTTCACCCAGACAAATTTGCCATCCATTCTCAGTTGTGGAAAAGCAGAAGAGCTACTTAGGTTAGGAAAAAAAGAACTTGACTCAGCATTTCCTCCTTTCTGCAAGATGAAGAGAGATACAGCCAGCTTTCTAACCATGTAGATGAATGATCCAGAAATTGCAGGATAAGCATGAGTGGTATGCTGTCTCTGTTTCTATAAAACCTAAGCTAGGAAAAGTTGATTCATTAATTTAGGTATAATGTTCCATAGCAACTATTTTATGAAAAATCTTATTCAGAAAGTTACAAATATACAAACATATAAATTATAAAACTAATTCCTAGCACCTAGCAAATTAGAATAATACAGAAACTTAAGCTGTAGTATTTATGATTGAATAAGCCATTGGCAATACATACTTCCAGTCCACTAACCCTCACCCTTTTCTGAAAGCCTCCCTGATTTGTTTCAGAACCCTAATAAACAGGATAGATTGGTGAATTTCATCTTAGTGTTTATTTACTGTGAACACTAAGTGTTCTTAATATATATCTTCAATTCAAAAGTTCAATCTTTTGAGCAAACTATTTTGAACTTCAGCATTTTTCTATGTTGACAGCACTGACCTTTATCAAACAAAGCAACTTTAAAATTAAAATTAAAATTGAATATTCGTGATGTTAAACTCACAGCAAAGAGAGCCTGACTTACCAAAGACAAAACACTTTTGCTTTCAGATCTTTTTGGGCAGTAATCATTTTGTGCTGTTGATAAATTGAGTGTAAGATCTGAGTGAGCAGAGAAGCTTGCACATTGCAGCAGGGAAGGCACATGGCTCTTCCTAGCACTGGGGAACCACCACTGGTTCTTGTGCCCTGAGTCAGGTGAGGGAGCCAAAAACTGGATCAGCAGTCAGGAACCCATGCAGCACCACCTCACCTGGATCTTTCCCATGGCAGTAAAACTATGTGTGTCACTCACTGACCTTTCTCCGTTGCTGTGCTTGCACACTGTCATGGTCAGCCTAAGGATGGTCCTCCCCAGCAGGGACTTGTAGCCCTGCCCATGCTGCACACCAGACTAATAGCTCAAGTGAGGAGCCCAGAGGTACAGAGCTTGTGGTTTTTCCTGGTTTCTCATTAAGTGCTCTTCTGTCACTCACCCCCTGCCCTACTATATGTCTACTCCACATAGGGACCATGAAGTCTCCAGAGAGGGCCTGAGGGGAGGAGGGACAGCAGCAACATGTGCAGGCTCATCTCAAGAAACTCCCTGCTGGGATGATCAAAATCACAAACCAGAGCAAGTCACTGATTCAAAAGGAGGACAGACAAACTGCTAAAGTATTGTCTACTGAGATCATGCCTGCCATGCTTTGATGGGTCTGAGTATACCTGAGAGTAGCATGAGTTGCCTTGAAATTATACACACACACATAAAAACACACAATAGCAATCACTGCAGGGCACTGAACCAGATATCTGAAATGATTAACTGTTTGTGTGTGTGTGTGCACGGGTGGGAGGATTATTTCAAGGGGCAAAAGTTCATCTCTGCAGCGGTTTCCCAAAGTCAGAATGAGTTCTGCAGGACCAGAAATAAGTGTTTGGAAGCAAGTCATTTAGTGACTTATATTTTACCCAGGAAACATGTGAGTTCTTCTGGTGACACTTTTATTTGTTAGCACTTTCTCTCTTTGCCTGCAGAGCTCCAGGCTTTGGGTATGAGAAGGAGGACTGAAATTATTTGCAAGTACTTAGTACCAGGGGATCTAAGAAGTTTGAAAGGGCAGAAAAGGTGAAAGTTCCACAGTAGATTGCTATTTGCAAGTATTTTAATGCACTGTCTATAAAATGACTGGTGTGAATGCAATATAACCTGAAAATATTCTTGCTCAGGTCCAAAACTGTAGATAATTTTAACTTCCGTGAAGTGTTATATGATGAACATATATTCCCAGAGGGCCAGAGTTCAAGCATTAATCTAAAGTCTAAGTGAACTAGAGACTTTTTTTTTTGTGTGTGTGTGTGTGTGCATGTGGATGGAAAACATTTAGGACACTTTCTGGAGTTCAAGAGCATAGACTCTGTAGATACAATCAGAAGTCCATTAAGACTGATTGCACACAAAGTGCTCTTTGGATTATACCCTGAGGCAGAACTACTCAGAAGAAGGCAAAGGAGCTACACACAGGTCATGTTCTCTGGATCTTAAGGCTAAGCAAGGTATTCTTATAAAGTCATTATGTATCCACAGAAATAAAGAAAACAAAAGTGCAGATTACTACTCTTTAGCATCCTTCAAGTCTGTGCTACAATGAGTTGTTTTTCTATAAGCAGAAGAAATGGCTCCTGAAGTAATTTTTTTTAAAAAAGAGATAATTTATATACAAAGTATATAAATATGAATCCTTATGCTGGTCATTTTTCCTGCTTAGCAAGCAGCTTTGCTCTCTGATCCACTACTACACTGACTACTCTAAATGCTGAAGATATTAAAGACACCACCCTGTGGAATTTTCCCCTCACATGAGCACACAGGATTTATTGGCTGTACAGGACATTAAACATACCAAGGTCTGTCCTCTGGGGACAGAATGGTCTGCATCTGTTCTTAGTTTCCAGGGTGAAATGACCATGTCCAAATTACCTGTTCGGAAGTTTCCTGGGCTCCTAAACAGCTCTGGGGAACCATTTCCTGCCACATAAAACCAAGTCAGGCATGCCTACCACTGTAGTGGGGTAGCTGATTGCATGCTAGTGCTCGATAGTCCAGACTCTGTTGCCTTCTCTTGGCTGCCTGAAGGAGTTTTGGCTGAGGCTGGGCCACCACAGGCATAAAAGAGAACATCATGAAGGCTGAGTTTGTGCTGGGTGGATACTGTGCAGCCTGGTACTAATGTGTTAGTGGACTTGAGTATAAATGTCTGGCTCCATTGTACTCCCAAATTTGCCTCAGAAACAATTAAGAATCCATTTATAATTTCCCTTTTTTTGGTTTTGTCTTCATATAAGTAACGAGCTCTCAGATTGGAACCCCTTCTTGAATATATCAAGGGACTGAAACACCTCTCTTATGAGGAAGGACTGAGTGACCTGTTTAGCCTGGAGAAGACTGAGAGTGGCTTTCATCAATGCTTATAAACATTTAAAGGGTGGGTGTCAAGAGAATGGGGTCAAACTCTTCTCGGTAGAGCCCAGTGACAGGACAAGGGGCAACGGCCACAAGCTGGAACACAGGCAATTCCATCCCAACATGAGGAAAAACTTCTTTACTTTGAGGGTGACAGAGCACTGGAACAGGCTGTCCAGAGAAATTGTGGAGTCTCCTTCTCTGGAGATATTTAAAACCGCCTGGATTCATTCCTGTCCAGACTGCTCTAGGTGAATCTGCTTTGGCAGGGGTGTTGGACTAGATGATCTCCAAAAGTCCCTTCCAACTCCTACAATTCTGCGATTCTGTGATATAAAGATGCATCTAGCCTGTCAGGGTCCAGCTTTCTCTTAGGTTACTCAAGAAACCCTTTGGTTTGCTGGAGAAGACACTTTGGCTTGCCTACTTAGACTTCCTCTTCTTTCTCTTAACATTCATCAGTATTTTGTTTCTTTAAATGGATCTGTTGGAACAGGTCCAGCGGAGGGCCACAAAGATGATCAGAGGGATGGAGCACCTCCCATATGAGGACAGGCTGAGAGACCTGAGGTTGTTCAGCTTGGAGAGGAGAATGCTATATAGACCTTATAAGAGCCTTTCAGTATCTCAAGGGAGCCCCTAGGAGAGCCAGAGAGGGACTGTTTGTCAGGAAGTGTACTGAAAGGACAAGGGGCAAAGGTCGTAAATTGGAAGAGGGGAGATTTAGATTAGATACTAGAAAGAAATTCTTTATAGTGAGGGCGGTGAGGCACTGGAACAGGTTGCCCAGGGAAGTCGTGGATGCCCCATTCCTGGAGGGGTTCAAGGCCAGGCTGGATGGGGTTTTGAGCAACCTGCTCTAGTGGGAGATGTCCCTGCCATGGCAGGGGGGTTGGAACTAGATGATCTTTAAGGTCCCTTCCAACTCAAACCATTCTATGATTCTATGAAATAAGTATAGCAAGTTTCAAAACTGCTTCTGTTTCTAAACTGAAGAGTAATATGTAATGAATGGCTTTCTCCACAAATTCTAGTTGTGCTAAGGGCTACCAAGAGGAAAACTAAGGAAGTAAATGAACAAATTTGTTTGAACAGTATAAAAATGGTTTTGAATATGGTTATCCTTATCTTTGGGATTAAAGTGTCAGCTTCTATTTTTCTTACTGTACAAATAACTCTAAGAATAATTTTTTTTACTATGATTTTGTATTCACATTCCTTCACTTATGGGAGAGGAGGAGAAATATTAGTTTAAAAATAATTTAAATTTCTGAGCTGGCCAGAAGACCTTAATCAAGAAACTCACTTTTCCTCCCCCCCTTAACATCAGAAAGATTAATTTTTTATAACTAAATATGTCACCACTGTTAAATGTTCAGTTCTGCCTTCCAGTACTGATTTACATACAGATGATGCAGAAAACATTATGCCAGAAAATGCTGACAGAATAAAGATATCTGAGGAAAAGAACCTCTTTAATTCTAAAAATGTATATCATATCAACTTTATATGCAGACTGACAAAGGCATACAGCACAAAAAGCAGAAATGTTAGGAGTCTATCTTGCAGACGTCTACAACTGAAGTAGTGATCTGAGAACATCCAGAACTACTGGGGTGTGAGTCATCTTTTTTGTTTTGGGTGGGTTTTTTGACATATAGGTTATAAGAAAAGGAATTTCACCATAAAAATGCTTATTTTCCTGTGCTCACTCTAAAGGAACCTGGATCACTAACTCAAATGAAGATGTCTATCTCATGACTGCCTGCCACTGAACCCAGGAACAAAATCTATTTTCTCTCTTTCCAACACTATTCAAATTGTCAATGTTTTCATGTCTTTCTGTGAAAACAACAGATAATATTATATTGAAGTTATCTGTTGATTCTTTATAAGACCATTAAGGAATGGACCTAGCCCATATAGTAGCATGAAAACTAGAAAAAAAAAAGCATTATTAAAATGGGAAGGCTCAAAATAGCAAAACCCACTTTTCCTTTTCACTTTTTCTTTTCACTTTTTACTTTGCAACTGTAATATTCCTTTAACACAATTACTGAAATATGAGTAATATTTTTCTCTGAATGTGGTAGAGTAGCATTGCTTATTGCAAAAAAAAAACCATTTCCTGATAAAACGAGTGTTCATTCTTAAAAGAAACATGTCCACAATACTCCACATTTATCTAGCCTTTTGGTTCTCAACATTAACCTATTTTGGAAGGGAAAGCATGGAAGCCCCCATTCCCTGTTTGTTGGTTTGGTTCACACACCAACTGCTGCACACAAAGCAGTCTCAACTCACATGTGGGTTATGGACATTCCTTCCAGGAGACAACTTTGTAGTTAGACCAATATAAAACCCATAGATAGCATAGGGTCTGAGCTGTAAAAGCTTCAATTTACTGATGCACTTCTATTTCACTGAATTACCACCCAGTGTGGATATATCTGGTTGTTTCATACATAAATTAAAACATGTTGTGGGCTGTGTGGAGGTTGTTTTTTTCTTTGTTTTCTTTTTTAAAGTGAGGAGTACTACTGTAGTGATAGATTTTACTAAATTATTCCAGTGAGTTACCACAGCAATAAACTGTGTTACAAATGCAGAAGTTTTTTTGGCATTTTGTATCTTGGGAAGACTAAATATTTTCCCCTTGCAAACACTGCTGGAAGTCTGACTGATACTTTGGAACAATTTATAGTCATAAAAATAATACTGAATAGTACACTGGTTTCGACTTTGGTCTTGGATGTTTCGATTTACTTGATAATTAAGATGAAACATTGTATTTTGAGTAACAGATGAATGTATAGAACTCTATAAAATCACTGCTTTATTACACTGGTAAAGCAAGTGGCAGCACATTTGCCTTTTCCTAAATATATGGGAGGTGATAAATAAATATAGTCAACAAGTTTTAAGGGCACATCTACCTTCACAGTTTCTTTATAGACATTCTGAAAGATGAGACATTTCTGTTTATATAAGAAATGATTAATACAAGCTAATGCAATTAATAATGTGCTACACTGTATATCTACTTATCTACATCATAGCAAATGCTCTCTTTTTATTGAAAAAATGTGATTATATTATTTATCTTTCATTAATAACTTCTGCTTGTCTCATCTTAGCTCTGTGACTGTTAACATTTGGAATGAGAGTGCTCTTGTCTCAGGGAAATTAAAACTTGGAACAAAATGATAAATTCAGTCATGCCTGGGTCTTTTCTCTACTAGGCAACATCAAATAGCAGCATTCAGCAAATGCCATGGAGATTCTTCATATAGTATAATTCTCCTTTTCTGAGAGCAACATCAGATGACCTTCATTGCAGGAGGAACTACCTAGTACCAAGGAAACCTTAGTTTCTTTTTCAGGTGTTTAATCTGACACCCAAACTTGTAGATTCAGCATGACAGATCTGAGCTAGCTTTGGACACTAGTTGATTTCTGGGCCACTAATTGCTTCCAGTAAGTAGTGGAACTTTTTGCTTTAGAGTGATGTTTTTGTTTGTTTCTTTTGCTTTGGGGAACGTTTTGAGAGATGTACATTTGCAATCAGTAGTTCTCAGTTTTCTTTTAACCATGAACTTGATCATGCTATCACTGAAGTCAATGGTAAAACTACCACTAGGGTGAAGGATCAGGTTTTCTTTGAAGATGTTTTAATGAAGAATGTGAAGAGAATGTCCACAATAAATATATCTCAAATACTGTATGTAATTATGTGGAAAAGATTATTTTGTTGCATATCCTCTATTTAAAAAATGAAATATGTTTTGTCAATATTCTAGATAGTAAATCTATGTTACAGAACAAGCTTGCCTCTAACTCTCAAAATTTACAGAACCAAAATAACCAGATCTCTTTCTTACAGAATCCTTTACAGTTTTCTGAAGCCTTCATTTTACAGAAAACTCAGATAATAGTCACTTTGTTTCTGATGAGCAGGCTTTGCAGAGGAGACTGCCCGTTGCATGAAGGACTCAAAAACAGGAGGAAGTCTGTCAGGACTGAGATGCTTCTTCAATTGCTACGTTTTAATCAATTGCCATTTTATAAGTGAACATCATCAGAGTATTCAAAAACCCTCAACAAAATGACTTTCTCTTCTGATGTCTGTGCATGTTTTACCATTGACTTCAACAGAAACAATTATAAATACTCAGATAGAGATTCACTTACCCAGTCTCCAACATCTACTATATAAACATCTATAGTGAGTCCTGTTGAGTCCCATTACAAGCAATGAAGCAACAGAAATCTACTAAGGTGATTAATTTGACATATGCTAGACTTTTATTTTGTGGTAAGTGGAACTGACCCTGGAAACACCTGTTCCTTTCTATTTGCTGTAAGAGGGATACAGATAATTCAATTAGATGCAGAGGTCTGTTACAAATGTATATATTCAGATTAATTTCCTTTCTGCTCCCCCTCACAGTACCTAGTGAAGCTAAAGGGTCAGTTTGGAGAAAGGATCTATCTTATTTGTGAATTGTGGGAGAGGAGATTGCAACAGGAAAACGGTATTGTGTAGGAGAAAGGACTGAATGTGCTGGCTGAGATTACACTGCAGCATATTTCTATTTTCTGCCTGCATGTCACAAGCTTTCCATCTGATGACCTTTTAGAAAGTGTTTGTTGTTATTATTTTGAAGACAACATGTATTCTGAAAGCTTAAATGTGAAGTAGATTTTTAACATGATTATCTTGCATTACCTTAGATAGAATGCAGCAAGCAATGAGAACAAATGGGAAAAGATGTTGTGGTAAGGTCAGTAAAGGGTTCTTTTCTTTATTATCTAGTGCTGATCATTACATGATTTCTCTGTGTAGCCATCTATTCAAAAGTTAAGTTAAAGACACAGATCCTTATGCAGTCGTAACCACCTAGTCAATTATCACTAGTTCCAGTCCTCATCCAAAAGGCCTTCCCTGGGACTACTAAACAGTAGCAATTAAGAACTCATAAACCCATACAGAGTATAGCATAAGGAATAATAATAAGGCAAAGTGAAACATAATAACATTGAGATGGAAAAACAAAGGAGAAATACATCTAAATACATGAATGACAAATAATTTACAGTAATTTGTTTCTGGCAATAATATTTCATTACCAAAAATCTCATGTTCTGATGCAATATATTCATTATACATGTCTTTTCACTTACCAATCCAATAAACTCCACTCCCAGTTCAAGGCTTGTGAACAGGACAATCTCAGAATCCCAAAAGATATTTAAGTAAGCAATCAGTCCCTTGGCTCTGCATGTATTCCCTGCAACTTCACCAAAGGTCTATACTGATTGATAAGAGCTGCTTTGCATCACCTTGCATGACAAAACCCTGCTGATAGCAGGGCAGCCTAGAGACTAACACATAGAAAAGTGTCCTCACCACCATGTAGAAGCTCCTCTCCTTTTGTCTTTTGGTTCTCTTTTGCACACATTGTTCTCATGTTCCAGTAACTTCAAAAATCACTTTGTAGAAAATTAATACACCAGCTCTCACTGTATCTCTGATGCCTTCTCTTTGACCAAGGGCAGGATCAAACACCTCCTCTCGTTCTGTTTAGACTTTTGGATGTAGCTGACAGTCAAAAACAGTCCATGGCCATTTTTCTTCACCTTTCCTAACAAAAAGGAGTAGAGAGCGCTCCCTATTTTACAATTCTATCATTTATGAACTCAGTAAATTGAAAAGAAATTGAAAATAAATGAAAGAAGTAAAGGTATGAGCAATCAGGAATAAAAAATGTTAGAAGAAAGGCTGACTGAAAGAGCTGGAAAACTGAGCTTGAAAATGGGGGTTGTTGATTTTAATAAACTTGAAAGTCGAGGATAATTTTTGGTGTTCTGGCAAACACAGGAATAGAGTACAGAATTATTGGCTATTTTTTCTGCATCATCTTAATGGTGAGTAGTTATGATTTTAGCTATGTAGAGGCAACATGCACAAGTCTTCCTTTTCATAAATCCAGACACTGGTTAAATACTCATAGCAAAATCTTAACTTTAATCAGAAAGTTAATGGCCTTGAAAGACAGAGAAGTGTGCTAATGATGCTGTATCCAGTCATGACCCCTTCAGTCCTGAGACTAAAACAAAATGACATCTTAGTGGACTGCAAATATGTGACCCTGTTCAATAAATCCTTTGTAAAATCATCTTAAAGGAGTTGAAGTATCATCTTATTCATACTGCATTTATATGAAGTATAAATTTGTCAGTCTTGGTGTATTGTCAGTCTTGGATTATAAATCTGAACTACTATTTAATAAAAGTACATGGAAATTTTAGACTGTGGAGCCATCCTCTGATTTTGTAACTAAATGCTATGAGCTTGGCTGACAGCATACTGGGGATGTGGGAAGAAGTAGCGTAGTGTTTATAATTTGTTGTACTATCTTTAAAAAAATTATAAAGAGGACTTTTAATGTGTGTCTATAACTGGAAGCTCAATCCAATTTAATTGTTTTGCATATATTTTTTTTTGTTAACAGAAGGTAAGGGTAATCACAAAAAAGTGGCCCAGAAATGTCTTGAGGTGCAAAAGATTCCCGTACCCCTTAATTTTGGTAATTAAGGCTCAATGAAGAAATTAGTTACATCTGATTTCATGAGATGAGACAGAAGAGCTAACATTGTAGTATTCATCCCACCTTGACTCAAAACATTTCCAGCCTCAGAATCTATTAACACTATTTGCAATATACTGGTAGTAGACAGCCTAGATTTGCATTTCCCCCTAAGAGTGTTTCTAATTCATTTTAAAGATCATTAAGCAGGCCAATGATTTTCAAATATGTATTCATGTTTATTGCTGTGAATTATTTTAGTAAAACTAATCATGGTTTTCTTGTTCTTTCTTCGCACGCCTGTTCAGTTCTGAACATCACTGCTCCTTGCAGTGCTGGGCCTCTACTGAGTTGCTTAGAATAAGTTTTTATTTCTATAACAAAGTGTGATTTGATAACAGATGCAGCCTCCTAATTTTCAAACCTCATGTTTTCAGCATGAATCAGTAACCCTGCTTAATTCAATGCACGAATCAATTAAATCATGTAAAGCTGCTATATGATCCATTCTGCACATGCTGTGTGTCAACATTTAGATCTAAAGTGTCAGCTAAGGTTTCTTCAGTGTTTGTGTGGGAGCTTGTTCAGTGTTTCTGGTCAGAAGATGCTGAAACTTTTTCATTTTATGAAATGGCTTAGTTGTTAGGCTAACTGGCAATCTTACAATGGAGAATAATTAGAAGGGAAGTAAGATATGGATTTCTTACAGATATAGGTCGCTCAACTGTTTTAACTATTTCTAGAAGGGAACTGATATTTATGAGTAAATAGTTAATAATTTTCTCTAAACTGAAGGCACTAATACTGAGATCACAGAGCTGTATACGGTCTGCTATTGACTTTAGACTTCATGATTTGGAGCCAAATTCACAAAATAATTCAAATAATTATGTTCCACTGCAGATTCCTAAACCAAGGTTTAGGCTTCACCGAGATTCTTGAAACTCCCTGATTTTAAACTGCCTGTACCTGATATTTTAAGGGCTACAAAGGTGTTAAGCACCAAATAATTCAATTTCCACTTAGATGTATTTATATTACCTCTAATAGTTGTGAACACTCTTCCGGTACTGAACAAAAACAACTACCCAAGACTTGATATTCATGTATTATTTAGGCAGAAGACCCAGAAACTTTATAAATTAAGTTTTCAGTTGCCTATAATATCTTTTCTGTGTTTTTTTTAAGTTGTGGGTTTTCCCCTAGGTAGCAGGAGGTGGCATCCATTCCTTAGGCCTGAAATACCAATTTCAGGGAGCAGGAAATGTTTTGGGTGGGAAGAACACATGCTCTAGCCTTCCAGACTGAAGACTACAATAGGGGAAAAAATCTGTTTGGAACACAGAAAAGAGAGGGGTCTGGAAAATGCAATCTGTGCCCTGAGACAGGATATCAGGTTTCCTGAATAAGTACTCCAGCCAAAAACTTGAAATGATATTCACTTTTTACTCAGCCTGGTGAATATCCTAATGATACACTCACTAAATCCAGTTTTATTGTGAATCATGAGCTTTGTGAAAGACAGCACTGGCCTGCCTTAAGTCTCCCAAAACAGGGGAAAACAATACATGGCTGAACTGTGGTCTAGAATAGATGCATCTCCTCAGCATTTTCTATTGACTAGTTTAGGTACATAATTTTTTAGTCTACGAGATTCTGACAATGTTTTCCTTTGATATACAGATTTTTGTTTCCTTTTTCCCTGTTCTTTTAGGAACCTGACCACTGTATTTAAGGCAGATCCTTTCATTTGGTGCTGAGTACCAAAATGTTTGCCACTGAAACATTTAGCAGTGTGACACTGGTACCTGTGTAGAAATTCTCTTATTTTTTATTTCAGTTAGTTTCCCACCATCACAAAAAGAAAATGAACCTTGTGAAAATGAGGATGATGTGGGAAACACTAGAGAGAAATAAAATATCTTGCTCTAAATGCATTGTGTTTCCCTATTCTGGCATGATGGAAGATTAAAGAACACTTTGAATAGGCTCAAACATAAATTGATTTTTTTTTCAATAATTCCTATTATTCAGTTTATTTAAAGTAGGCAACTTTAAAAATAAAGATGTCTTACAGTTCAAACTTACAAAGTACAGACTGTTGTCTACAGACTGCTTGATTTTTACTGATTTCAAAGGGGACTGAAATCTTCCAGCTTCAGCTAATTCTTTGGTTCATATGTGAAATTTTTTAAGCTAAAATCCTAACTTGCATGAGAACAGCTAAACCTAAAAAGCTTTAGGTATCTGAACTTTAGGCTAAAGTTTAGTTTCAACTTACAGCAAATAAGAACACTGATCCTTTCCTTGGGGAAAAAAAATCGCATACCTCTTTCAGTGATTTAATATATATATTTCAGCTCTCCAGTAACGACTATAAATAATACTTCTGTGTTTTTAAGAAAAAAGCAGCTGGACTTTCTCATCACAGGTTTTGTTTCTGTCTCTGGTGGAAATACACTTAACGATGAAATTAATGCATAAGAGTATTGAAATGTAACTCAAGTTACTTCCTCATCAAACACAACAGAAAGCAATGGAGCTGGGAATAATGAAATTGTAATCCTCAGCATTATTGAAGTTTCAAGTACAGTTACTCTTAGGAACAATTGATGCACAAACAATTCTGACTGAATTATTGTATAGCACGCAATTGTAATAGATGCTGTAAGCCCATTCAAGTCACTAGAGTTCCATCTGGGATGAATTTGACCTATTCTGTATATGATTTCAATTTTCTAAAATTTGTGTTGTTTGACAGACTTTTACGTAACTTCTGACATTATTACATTTCTTGCCTAAGGGGTATACAATGTTGAATGCTTTGCTTCCTTTGAAGAGAAGGAATACAAAAGGTGATTGCCCTTTCCATTAATAGTCTTCTGTTTTTAAATTACTTTAACTTATAAAGTTTAGATTCTTAGATATTTTAAGTGTAGATTCTTTGAGTATAGTGTAACAAAAGCAGAAAAGCATCATTTTTCAATAAAGTAAAATACTTTCTGTTCAGGGAGGAACATCCAAAGGAAGCTAAGGATTATTTTTAACATAAAACTTTCATATGTTTGGTGTTTTTTTCTAAAAAGGAAATTCCCTCAAGTAAAAGCACAAAATCTACTAAAAGTTTTATGCTTATGTCAACTGCAGTGGCTTGCAGTGTGCCATTAACCTAGGCTGACTCAGAGGAAAGATTCCCCTTACCATGATAAGGTAATGATAAGGTAATGATATTTCAATCAGACCTCAGTTGAATAGTTAGATATTGAAATCTCCAACCCCTAGTTTTATAGGAGTTCTATTGTGTAGGCTGTTATAGAAACAGAAGGTCATCACTGAATAATTATTCTACTCCAAGAAGGATTTAATTAGTTAGTAGGTGCAGAGGACCAATATTTATCCTCTTTAGCAGGACAGTCAGGAACAGGATAAAAAAAAACTTTTCAGGGCTATGACACCAAACCAAATAATATTCACTTTATAATTCAATGGAAACATAATTTAACTCTTTAAAAATATTAAATACAAAACATGTACAGACTTAAAAATTAACTTAGAGATCTGCTTTACCTGCTAGTCCCTGTTTGTATTTAGAACATGGGACACAATTTAGCAAAGCTAGTGCATGAAGGAAAAGAAAGCAAAACCTAATTTCCTGGCCAAATTCATGCCCTATGCTGTTTTGCTTCCCTGCCTTCTATTTTCCCTGAGACAACTAGGAAGACTAACATAGTTGGTACGTAGACCAGGAATATGGCTATTTCTTATATCTCTTTACTTCTGCAGGCAAGAAACCACCTGGAAAAAATATTACATCCTGCCTGAGAAGTTCCAATTGCACACTGACTGATGAAGAAAGTAGAAGATTCAATTGAACTGCACAAACAACTGAGGATAAGTATGTGTAAAATGTTGGGAGGATTGGACTTAAAACTTTTCTAGCTGCCAACATGAACTACTTACAACTTGATGACAGCATTTTGTTTCCAATATACCTGTTATTTGTGGGTGGAAAGTTGTTATTCACCTAATAAAATGGAGCACAGAACAAGTGACTATAATCAATGTGTTCATTGGTTTAAGTTGGAAAAAGAAGTTTACAAAACTATTACCTTTTTGAAAAGATATCCTCGAAGTTGACACTTACTCTTAGGTAAATTTCTAGCAGATGCTCATAAAACAGACTCCAGAATGTCTCTCCTGTGCTGATGAGCCTGCTGCAATAGACAGTGGCATATTATCTGTCCTAAATGCAAGGCAATATCATACCTAGGGCTACAATTTATGAGACAGTATTTAGATAGATTAGAAATGTTCATGATATGTTTGCCTAGATGACATTTAAAGTGATATTTAATTAACTATGACAAGAATGACATTCCAATGACTATTTGTTTGTTTGCTTCTTCTTCCAGACTCTGGGTACGAATGGAAGAAAGTGGAAGAGAGATGATCTAGGACAACCTAGTTTCCTGGCTATTGGAAATGAAAAATACATGTAGCTGTATCTAATCTTTAGGGATTTTCTTATTTTTTTTTAGAGTACAAAACTGCCACATATAATCAGTGTCTGAATCAGTGACTATTCTTTCTTTGTAAAGGTAGAATGACTTCAAAATGCAGCCTCCTCCTATTTCCTTATTTCTCTGCCCTGGGCAGGCATTTGTGGTTCAATGGGAACTGGAGCAAGAATGAGTCTGACTTCAAATTGGCTAGGCTTTCTGCTGTCTAAAGCAGCATATTTGTCTTTTTTCACAGTGCTGAACATCTCTAGTCCTTTATGTTTCCTGAAGGAGTTTTTCCCTGAGCACCTAGTTGCAAGTGTTAAAGCACACACACGACTCAGCCAAAAATCTTTACCACTGACAGTGGTATAAAGCACCTGATCATGCTGTTTCCATTAAGAAAGATCTTTGAAATCTGACAAATAGTTCTTCAGTGAAATAGCTGAGGATCCATGGGCATTACTTTATTTGGAATATAAATCTTTGTATGTATGAAATATGGTTCAGAAAACATGGTTGCTGAAAACATAATATGGAATGCTGAAAACAAAGACAAATTTAGGTGCAAAATCCAGATCAACCATTCATTCCTCTAAACTGTAGTCAACACTTGAAGTTTTAAAAAGTTATAAAACTTAAGAAAGATATATTAAGAAAATGGGTTTTGTTGAAGAAAGAGAAGAGGTGAAAGTTGGAAATAATGTCTTAGCAATACAGTTTTTGATTTGTCATTTGATTGATTACTGAATAGTGCTTTTGCAAGCAAAGATGTCTGGTAAAGATACCCAGGTTCATCACAGTTTAAAAGAATCTGCAATCAGATTCTTCCTGGAAATTTCAAAGCAGTTAAGCCC
The DNA here is from genome assembly GCA_004320125.1 of Scolopax mira. Classification (NCBI taxonomy): domain Eukaryota; kingdom Metazoa; phylum Chordata; class Aves; order Charadriiformes; family Scolopacidae; genus Scolopax; species Scolopax mira. Next base: position 4,401 of record BJBW01001729.1, on the reverse strand, counting down.
TGGAGTACATAAGAAGCTATTGACCCTACTGCTTCCACTCTCATTTTCCACCTGACATGACCAATAACAGAGAAGTGTCCATTAGAGATTAAAGATTTGCAGGGGAAATAGTGTGGAAGTAATCAGGCCTTAATTATACAGCTGTCTTGCAAAAAGGAGAACTGTGCAGATGTGTAATTAAAAAAAAAATAGATAAAATTAGGTATAAAGCTGCACGGTCATAAGATATCTCATTATATTGGAACACGTTCTTCTATGGGCCAATGACAGGGAGAGCACCAAAATGCCCTTATCTCCCCTTTTTCCTAGTGAATTTGTTCCCATACATTATATTTTATCATTAATCTTTGCTTTTGATTCTAGGTTATCATCACAGACACTAAATGGATATTTTTAAGCATTATATTGTCAATACATGTGTTTATAAACAGAGGTTCATGTGGAATGGAAAATAATAATTCATTCTGAATGCTGACCTAAGATCTTTGTCAATTCTATACTCAAGTCACAGGATACAATTAGGAACAATCAACCTTTTCTTAGCCCGGAGTTATACAAATTACACAAACCAACTACATCAGAGAGTGCATTTACTGAAATTATTAATGCTGCGGTTACAAACTGCATAGGTCAGGTTGCACTCTAATGCACATTAATCAGATTCTAATGGGGATTCAAGAACTCTATCCAGTTCAGATATTTTCTTTCCTGGAATCAACCAAGTCCCTATATTTGTCCTCCATAAACAATATAAAATCTAGTGATTCAAATGTAGGGGAAGTTTGCTCGAGGGAACTCGGTAGGCAATTTACTCTAGGACACAAAATAGTAGAAGCAATTTTCTCATTAAAAAGAAGTGCCTGAAAATTCAGGTTACCTACAACTTCATGAAAAAAAACTTCCTCTGCTAAAGAATTTACATGTCTACTTCTGTTTAATTCAGAATTTCTGATATTTTTATGTCTTTGGTTTCTCCTAATCACTTACCTTGACTACAGTGATACTCCAGCTCTGGGTCTGGCCTTGTCATGCTGATATTATCAGTGACACTGACCTACCTTGTCCTCACAAGCCATCTAATTTTCTCGAAGAACCAAGCAGGTTCACAGGGGCAACACCAATTACATGTACTCAAGGCAGTAAAAAAAGAACAGTATGGCTCGCTCCCACACACTGAGTATCTGGGAAACTAATGGTCATATTGCATAAACAGGAAATTTGTTGTATTTATAGACAGGAAAATAATAAACTGTCATGAATCAGGGTGCTTTGTAAGTAGAGGACTTCTGTGTGCTATCATTGTAACTGAATACTAACTGAGACTGTTGGTGATTCCCAAGTCAGTATCAATTAAGGAAACTTTTAAGCTCTACTGTGGCTTGTAATTTTAATGAAATAGTCTTTTGGTGTTGCACCTTCTTGAGGCTGAGTACTCCCATTACATGAACTTTTTTAATTTGAAGCTTAACAGAAGGAAAGAACACCCTTGTAAATGGTAAGAATTCTGTAGAATCTTTTTCTTTGTGTGTGAGTTAAAATGCATTCTTTGATGAAAACTGTGCTGTGATGAACATACAAACAAAATAATGTCTCAGTGCTTTTTGTTCTTTAAACTCTTTTTTTTTGTTTTGTTTGTTTGTTTGGTTGTTTTTGTCTACAGCTGTTAGTTATGCTCTGTGTACTGGAGAGAAGTGCGGTTTTTGAAAAGTGTGCAGGTTTGGGGAACCACATCCTTCGTGTCCCTGAGTACTTTTCATCAGAAACACAGGCAGATTAGAGACCAAATGACTTCTCATCTCTAGGGTTTTTTAATAAGTTGTTGGGTTAGTTTCTCTAACATACAGTAACCAAAAAAGAACATCAAAGAGATGAGGGGATTTATACTCATAGCATGTCCCACTGTGGCTTGCCCTCATGGGCACTGAAGAATGTACAGGTTCTCAGAACCCCTATGCCTGAGACAGTCCTTTTAAACTAATACTTTTAATGGTAGGAAAATTTGGATGATGGCTGTCATCAGATCCCTCTAGATGGAGTGTGGACCTCATTCTGGATTTCAGCCAGCATTAAGGATTTGGCTGCACTTATCTTTTAGTCATTTCTCACAGGTATTAATTATTTTTCTCACTTCTGATTAATTCATAAGAGTGTTCAGCTCTTCAAAATAATAAATTTTGCTAATTTAGATTGTATATGTCTTCCAGCAGAAAAACATAAGCACTTAAACTTCAGCAGCTAACTAAGCATTATTCATTCTCTGATATTTTTTTTTTAAATAAAAGTAATGTTTAAGGTAAACATCTTTCCAAGAGTTTTTATTATGTATAATTGTCCTAAAGGGTAGATACATCTATACACAGTTGTACAGATGTGTGCTTGTGTGTATATATACGTATGTCCTACATCTGTAAGGTAGAAATTGACTTCATGAACAGAACTTAATCTGTTCATATTTTCTTACTATCAGAGTGTAAAATCTCAAGAGAAAAAACTGAAGGAAAGAAAATGGTACTATTGTCTCTATGGTTTTTAACACTGTGAACTAGAAAAGAATAAGATGCATTCCCAGGGTTTTTTGAGAGGGCTTTAGGGTAGAATACAAGACCAACTTCTCTCCTTATACAGAATGATTGATGGCTATAGTCATATTGAATCACTTACAGGCAGGTTGTGCGTTGGTTATATATTTATTAAGCATATTTTTCACCATGTCTGGAGCACCCAGCTGTCTACACAACAGCAAAGGTTCACAGAGATGACAGACCAAGAGCAGCCGGATTTGAAACTATTCCTCAATCCACTACATAAAGTCTTCAGTCTGATATATTATTATGAAGGAACTTAGACATCCTTATGTATCATGATATATAGAATCCTGAGAAAGTCAGATACCTTACTCTCACACATCCTGACTATTCTGAATGCCAATACTGTCAGTCCAGCTCAGCTGATATCATGCTTATATATCTTTTCACAATATTTCTTTTGATGTGTCAAAATTACAATATTTCCAAATTCCACTGTGCAAGGGAAATTCAACATTTAATCCTCATGCCATAATAAGACATATTTCATAGAATGGAAGATCAGCAATGTATCTTTGATGATGCTAAGGTGGTTTTTAATTATATCACATTGATTGAATATCCATTAAATTAATTTTTTAAAAATTTTATTTCATTTCATTTTGTTTTGTTGAATGTATCCAGAAGACTTCACTCTAGTCTGTGGAATCAGTGAATTGTTTTGAACACTACAGATCAGGACTTGTTACCTGACAAGACTACCTTTAGATTGATTGTTACCTTTGCCTCTGACAAGACTATATGATATCTTCTGCTTTAGTCATAATGACTTCCGTCATGTAACATCTGATGAAAAATGTAGTTTTCCAGGGACCCCAAGATTCAAGAATTAGATTTTCAGTATGTAGTAATAAAAGGTACATGGAATGGAAAAAAGTGAATTTTCATGCCAAATTGTGAAATTAGAAATACCTGATTTCACATTCCAGCATGTGGTCGTCTGGAGTGTTGATTCATAGAAGTTAAGATGCTGAGCAGTGCTGAGTCCCTGTGCAACACATGAAGAAAGCTTATGACAAACCCACAGGAATTATCTGAATTAAACTTGTGACCAAGCTTACATAAATCAAAACAAAGCAAAACAAAGTAGTGAAAACTTGATCTTCATATATTTCTACATCACAAGCACCTTATCTTAGGTGCAACTTCAGATATGTAGCGTTGAAATGTGTCGGTGAATAAGCCACTCCATTTTTTCCCATTTATCTTAAGAATTTATTGCAGTAAATGACAAGACCAACAGTTTCTTCTGCTAAGTATGTTTACACAGCCAGCCAGCTAAGAATCAAGATAACTTTTTTTCTTTGATTATTTAAAAATTTAAATATTTAATGGTGCTAAATGAACTGGTTCTCTACAAAAAATCAGGAAGTGATTTATGTTAGGGGCATAGTTCTGGCAGAATACTAAGAAGCAGCATAAGTAGGAATTCTCTCAACAGGAAGTAGGACTTGACTTCAGCTCTCCAATGTCTTTGAGGCTCTTTGCCAAACTGTGCTCAGAGAGATGATTGAAATGAGCCATAGCTCTCAGGTGCATGTGGCCAGTTAGTCTCACCTCCATCCCTGGAAATGTAATGGAGAGACTGATGCTAGTTGTCCTCTTCAAACAAGTTGAAGAGCAGAGAGTTATTGGAAGTGGGCAACATGGGTTTACCAAGGGTAAATCATGTTTGACCAATATGATATGATACGATGCTATAACTGGTTGGCTGGGTGAAGGGAGAGCAGCAGATGTCATTTACCTTGACTTCAGCAAGGCTTTTGAGACTGTCTCTCATAACATCCTCATTGGGAAACTAAGGACGTGTGGGCTG
>BJBW01001726.1:0-46573 GCA_004320125.1 Scolopax mira | reverse complement strand
AGCTGGAAGCTATCCTGCTACAGGAAAGCTACGACATAGTAGCTATTACTGAAACCTGGTGGGATGAGTCCTATGACTGGAATGTGGCCATTGATGGCTACAAACTGTTCAGAAGGGACAGGAGAGGAAGAAGAGGTGGAGGTGTTGCCCTCTATGTAAAGAAGTGGCTAGAGAGTGAAGAATAGCCATGGGGAGGTTGAAAGCTTATGGGTAGGAATTAGAGATTGGGACAATAAAAGGAACCTTGTGGTAGGGGTCCACTACAGGCCACCTAACAGGTGGAGCCTGTTGACGATGCTTTCTGAATCAGCTCCTGATTCTGAGTAGCCACAATTCTCTTCCTTGTCCTTATTCAGTTACTGAGGGAAAAGCTTTAACAACAGAGTGTAAGCTGCTCCCAACTTCAGTGCCAAGAGAAAAAGCTGGAGCATAAGGACTGCAGAATGAGTTAGTTACCAGGCAGCTACAAAGAGGGTCAAAAGCTTCTTATCATTAAAAGCTTTAGACCCCTAGTAGTACTAATATTAGTTGTCCTTTCTGCTTCTGCCTTCAGCAGGCAGACTTCTGAGTATGCTGAAGAGATAACTAAAACATCCTTGAAGAGCAAGTGGTTACTGTGATCCATTCCCACCTTCAACCTGAGAAGGGAGAAGAACAGCAGGGATGATCAGAGGCACATAACAAGCTGGCAGTCACACACTTGGTTCACTCCCAGCATACAATCCCTTTAGCACTACACTTCTTCAACACTTGCTCATCCTTCTTTTGATGCAGATAAAGCAATCCTTCAAGGTCTTGTGTAACTGCAGTTGCCCCAAAGCCCAATAAGGGGGCCTGAAGGTTTTATGTTGAAGTAACGAGTAATTTAGTAGTAAACACCACCAGGGCAACACACAATACTGCTAAAGACAGGAGAGATTTGAGGACAGCAGACTGAGCATTATCTATGAGAGTCAAGTGCATACACAGTGTACGCAAGATGACATTAAAAAAAAGACTGCTTTGTGTAAAAACTAAATTCCTTGAGCTAACTAAGACCTCCTAAAACACTGTAGTGACCCAAAACAACAGTGTACAGGAAGGCTGGTAGCACCAGAGATCAAAGCTACCTCTAATCCCAGCTCCTTTTGCTGTTGAGCCAAATTTCTGACTAGGAGAAGGAGCTGCAGAAGGTGGCCACTGTTTTTCTTGTCCGACTGGTAGATTTGTGCTCATTGGTCCTGGATCAATGCAGCCAGACTTATTTCACAGGCAGGGAGAAAACAACTTGACTTCCCAAAGCCAGTGGTTACAGAAATAGCATTAGTTGCTAAGAATAGCAGAGAATTGGCGTTGCAGAGAATAGAAAAGGAGCAGCGTTGCACACTGATTTACCAGTGCAACAGCAAAAAATAGCACTCCAAATGTCACTTTGGGAATATTATTAAGAGGTAAGCCTGGATACTTTACCTCCCGCTGTAAAGCACACTTCCATTGGTAATTAATACCATTAGTGCAAATAGCACTGCTTACCTGAATGAGGAACTGTGGGAACAGGCTCAACAGCAGCGTTGCCGTAGCTCAGGACAACTGCACAGCCTGCTCCTGCAGATCTAACCCAGTTCCAGGACTCCCATCATGGGGAAGCATTAAAACTCCAGACAATAAGCCAACGCATTTCACCTCCTACACCCCAAAGGTTACACAGAACCAGTCTTCCTGTCTTCTTTTAAGCCCAAACAGATTTCGGCGATGGGGCTTAGATGGCTTTTACCCTCCCCATTGCTTTATAGGCACCAAGAGAGAAAGGCAGTTTTAGCAGACCTTCCCCATGTCCAGCAGCATTCCTGTACTTGCCTGTTCAAGAAACTGGTATTATTCTACACAAGGAGGCTTGTAAAGCTGCACTGCTGCTGAAGCAAAAGCTCTTGAAAAATCAGAGAAGCGTATCCTTCTGTAAAAGGAGGATTCTGCTTGTTTTTATTACAGTCATCCTCCTCCTGGAAGCTTCTGCTTTTTTATGCAGACTCTCGTGTCAAGAGGGCTTATATAATGTTTTTTGGAAAGACGTTGGCTATCTTCTCCTCATACAAGAGCTTTGATGCTTCCCCTGTCTTCTGAACCAGGAACTCAGAAACTACCTACCCAGGATTAAATCCTACAATGAAATGGTTCCTTGAATGACCTGCAAGCCCCTACACAATAGATTAAAAAAAAAAACAGCAGAGGACCTTTTATAAAAGGTCCTTAGGTCTTTTGGACTGCCTGTTATCACCACAGCTGCCTCAGCTTACCTTCCATGGTGAATTGGCAAGTGTTTGCGGTGGATCCCATGGCTGCCCTCCACAAAAGCGTTGGGTGGTTTGTGGTACACAGAAGCCAGAGATCCAATATGGCAGATCAGCTCATCCAGCAGAGTCGGCTCAATCAGATCTGTTTCTTCAGAAATAAGAGGCTTTTCTGAGAGGACCACTTCTTTGGCAGTCACTGGATCAGTGGAAAGAAGGCGCCAGTAGATGTAGCCACGATCCCGCAGGTCTGGGTTGTCAGAGTCCTGAGACAAAGCGAGACATCAGTCCCAGATTTGATGGGGACTAACACTTGTCATCACTTAATTTTTCTAGCAGTGATTCTACTGGATTAAAAAGCCCAACTGTCCATTAGCGACCAGTTTCAGAATGATGTTATAAACTGCTTGTTGTGATGAACATCCCAAAATTAAAAATGAGAAACCAAATATTAATGCTGAACTTCCTGCTCAGGCAACATTTACATCCCAGAATTGATCCATCCTACAGTTTGCTTTCCAAACTCTCCTGCCATTTAATATAACAATAAGCATCAGGAGAACTTCAAAGGGGTACAGGAAGGTGAGTCAAAATGATTGTCACATACTAAGAGCAGACATGCAACACTGAATATTACAGCAGAATAAACCAAGATTCAAGGAAATATAAGATATCTGAGGGCACTACAGGACAAAAAAGACCCTGCAGAGCTCCAGGATGGATCTTAATAAGCTGTACTCTTCATACCAAAAGAGATCTTATTTATCCTGCCTTTTAGTTATCTAACGAAGTACGGAAAGATGCTAATAATCACAGATAGGATACTTCACTAGTTCTCTAGCTGCCAGTGATACCCTTGTTTTACTGCAGAAACTTCTGACCCTCCATGAAGTGCTAATTATTTCATAGGATCATCTGGGCCAGAAGGGACCTCCAAAGGCCATCTAGTCTGACCCCCCCGCAGTCACAGGGACACCCCCAACTAGACCAGGTTGCCCAGGGCCTCGTCGAGCCTCCCCTTGAATATCTCCAGGGAAGGGGCCTTTTTTTCTCCCCTTTTCCAACAGCTCTGCCCAGAGCAGCAAAGTGAGTGGTGATAGTTTGCAGATAATCATCTGGGAATAGGGAGGTGCTGCAATTTTATGTTGTAGTGCAACACATTTGAACTGTTCATATAAACAAGAGCTGGGACTTTTAATCCCCATATCATCAGAATGATGGGGTAAATGTTTCTGAGGTTTTTCTCCCCCTCCCCAGTAAAATTCTGGCAACACATTGTACACCTCATTAGCCTTCCTCCCTGGCATTTCTTTTCCTCTTCTGTGATCTCATCCACGTTGCTGCTGACCTGCTATAACCTGTCTCTCTGCCCTCTGTCTCAAGATATTCTCAAGCACACAGCAGAAACCTCTACTTGTAATGAAACTGAGCACACTAAGCTCATTTTGCTCGTAAGGACCTAGATACAACGTCTGGGTCAACTGATAGATTTCTCTGCAGTGCTGTTTTTCAGTTTCATGGTGAAGTTGCCGACTCTTTACACCCTTCACCCATAACAATTCCTACAAGAATCTCTGCATCCTGCCTGCAGCACAGTTCAAGATCAGGCAGGGATCCTGCAAGGGCAGACATGAAACACCACAGGCTTCTACTCACAGGCACATACAGATTTGAGACTGTTTCTTCCAGATAAACAGACTCGAAACTTTTTTAATCTATTGGAACAAGAGGCTCAGATCTTCCCTTCCCACATTTCTCCCAATTCTCTGCTCTCTGGGGTCTGCACAGACACCTGCAGTGCATACCAATGAACCCACATCATCTCTGGTACCCACCACGCCAGACACCCAACAGCAATGAAGATGGAGAGGCTCTGTGCCATCCGTTGGGTTATGGGCTTGCCAGGGACCTTGATTGCTGCTACACATCTGTGTCCCTCCATCCCCAGCTGCTTCATTACTATTTTTACCAGTGTTGGCTGGATTAAGCTGGCTTCTTCCCCAATCCCACCTGCGGTTTGCTGTGCAGACAAACCCTGAGACACTCTAAGTGCAACAATACCTATGCTGGGAAAAGAAACACACGCGTAATTACTGTTTTTTGCTTGAGTGGGAGGGTATCTCTACCTAGAAATCAGACCTTGAAGTGTAAGGCTTTTTACTGTTTTACAGCCAGTTATCCTACACTGACTTATTATTCATATAAAATACAAGAAGCCAGTCTGAATCAACATTTGTGACAAACAGAGAAAAAACAGACACCTATTGTATTCCTAAGGTGCCATTAAGTGTTTTGTGACTCAGCACAGTGGGTTTTAACACTTAGTACCTTTCTTCTGGTGGCTCAGACAAACGATACAGCTTGCCCTTGGCCCACCCCTCTCTAAAGAAGTGCTGAGTACCTTCCTAAGAGCAGGTTTTGAAGCAAGAAGGCCATGGATTTCTTGCCACTGACCAATGCAACACCCACAAAGGAAAGAATAAAACTTTTAAACATTAATAAGTCCACAGCCATGACTTCCTGCAGCAAAGAGAATCAAAAAGGCCAGCTGATGACTGACTCCAGATTTTCTGCTCAGAAAGAATCACAGCTCATTCAGAACAGCTAGAGGAGTATTGTCATCACTTGACACAGCAGGTGTGGAGAGAAACTGGTCTTTTTGGACTATGCCATCACACAGATGACCCAGACATTACAGCCAGGGAGTGCAGGAGGTTCAGCTGAGGTTTCGCCCACTGCAGCCACCAGGACATCTCTACTTCTGCCCTCCAGACCTACAGCACTTCTGTCTGTCAGCTCAAGCCCAGCCCTGCCTGCAGTGATCTGAGCTCATAACTCAGCATCTCATGCATAATGAATCCTGGATCTTAACCCAACGTCACAGCCTCCAGCAGAGCCGCAACATTGGTTGACAGCATCCAAGTACAAAGGAAAAAAACACCAAACCTCAATTCTTTCTTTTTCATAGCACTGTTTAAGCTTGCTGTTTGCAGAACAAAGTCTTTGCCAGGCCCTATCCCCTGGTTATAGCTCCAGATGTTTTAACTGCAAGTCACCTTCAAGGAGAAAGCGTTTTGGTTTCTTCGTAACTCTACCCTGTCCCTAACATTTTATTTGGTAAATAAATGGAAGGAATTAAGATGAAAGCAGGAGCCAAGAAGGAGAAAGCAGATACCAAATGGCATGGAAACAGGCACAGAGCAGCTCTTAAACAGAGTCAAATCCCTCCTCTTTGAATTCTGTCTGCAGCACAGCTCTACTGCTGGCCTGGCCTGGCAGATGGGAGACACCACACAGGTCAGCGCTGTCTCTGGAGTGCTCTGGTTCACTGGGTATCTTGGCTTACCTGTGTGGCCAGGCTGAGGACCTGCTGAACCAGCTCCTGCGTCTCGGAAGGCTTTTTTAGGAACAGCTTCACTATAGCAGTCAGTAGGGTGAGCTGCACCTAAGAGAAGGGGACACAGCAGAGATCAGAAAATTCATCCACGCTTTAGCAACGTCTCCCAAGTCTGAACACCCTTTACTGATATGAAATGCAAGTCCTATGCTGTACAACAGTATTGCACTACTCTTTGCCCAGAGTAAATCACAGAACAATGAGAATCAGGCTCTTGCCTGCTGCAAAACATTTCTGCAGACATGTCCCTGATCAGCACACTGAGATTTATGCCTTACCTATATGCATTTCATCACTATTATTCTAGATGTTCTGGTACCTACTAGGGCTATTCCCCAAGAAGTATGCAACACCTAGAAACCTCTTATCCTTCCAAGAAGAGAAGCTTGGGAGATACAGACACAACAGAGCAAGTCTACAGACTCCCAAGAGTTTTATTCTAGCCAAATATTGACATTTTAATTGGGATGTATTTTCTAACTACTACAATAATATTTACAGTCTGTCCCATACACACATAACATGAAAGATGTGTAATGCAATTTTACCTGAGTGCTTTCATCATGGAAGCCCTCCAAAAAGCTCTCCAACAGCTCATCTGCATTGTCAATTCTTTCTGCATATTCACCCACTATCCAGATCATGGCAGCTCTGGCATCCGGTTCATCCAGGGAATCCAGGTTCTCGCACAGGGTGGCAATGATGCTCTCATACCTGGTTTGTCAGAGCAGAAGTGGATTACTGGGGAGAGTTCAAGTTGTGTTACTCCATCTCTGCCCACATCATTCTGCAGAGAATCCTGAATTATAATGTCTTGTATTTCTACACAACAAGCAGCATATTCACTCAATCTACAGAAGAGATTCCTAGGCTTTTTCTTTTTCCAAGCGGAGCGCTAATACCTCACAGGGTCCTCAAGATCTTTGCAATTGCATTAATCAGCAAGACCACCCAGATGTGGAATTCAAGACAGAGCTGCCTCACTCTCTTGTTTTGCTGAAGGGAACATTTGATCCAACAGTTCAAACCACGAGATCCCTCAGCCTCGCTGGCGTCTTCAGACTGGTAACTCTAAACTGGATGTTACACTCCCCCAAAGGCTTTGCTGTAAAACAGACAATACCCTACACTAATTATTTAGCTTCCCCTATTCCCACGCGTGGGTATCCCTCTCATAAACAGGCCACCTATCTTGTAACTGACAGCAGAAATTGCCAGAGGCCTGCGGATGTCCCATATTACTTTTTAGGTGATCATGAAGTCTCTGCTGAAAGCCACCGCTGCTGCTGTGTAGCTGGAGAGACAAAACCTTGGTGCAGAAACAGCTTAAAAGAAGCTGAGTACTGCCAAAGCCAGAGAGAATGCTTGATAGAGAAAGACAGGAACGTTTTGTTCAGCACAATCTGACTGGGATTCTCAGACCATAAGAGCTATGAATTTTGTATGGAAGCCTTCTAGAGGAGACCAGCAAAACCAGGGGCCTGATGCAGTAAACTTGGTCTAATTTTCCTTCTGGCATTCTCTGTAAGAGCTTTACTACCTTTTGATTAAGGCTCATACTCAGCATCAATATGGAGCAGTGGGAAAGAAAAAGCTTTCAATTCAAACTAGTAACATGTCAGACTGATAACTGAGCCACATCTGAATCAGAACAGACACTGCTTTTCAGAAAAACAGCCACCTTTACTTCAGAGGCCCGGTAAGCTACACCAAGCTGTGCAAGTTGTGAATTGCTCTGTTCTGATGTCAAGAGACAAGGGCTTCTGAAAGCATTATATTACTTTCACATACTTGTTGGGGTACTTGCGGAAGATGTCCCTGATGACAACGATGGCCTCTTGGACCACATAGTTGACCTTGGTCTGGATGAGGTCCAGCAGCGTGCTTACACAGCGTTCTGCAGATTGCTGGAGAGAAGAACAGAACAATACAGTTAAAACAAAGTGAAGAAACACTCCTTCCAAGCCCACAGCATGTGCTGAGGAATGAGGCATGTGTATGAGAAAAGAACCAGAGGGGGAAAGCAAAAGGACAACAGCTATCAACTGATACATGTGTGTCCAGAAAAACCTACGGGGTGACAAGTGTATTACAGTGGAGACACCAGCTGACTCCAGCTCCTGCAAAAAGTAATGGCTGAAGCAACCATCCAGCAGACATTAAGAATACTATTTTATCACCCTCTTGCTCGCCAACAGTTGAAACAGACTGAATGAGCTCTTTTGGACTTGTCTAAGCTGTGGCCATCAGGGCTGGGAGAGTTTTGACAGGGACTGCTGAAAGGTGCCTGGGGAAGCTATAAGGCAGGAGAAAACCATGCATGTTCATCATGTTGCAAAAAAGGAGCTCACAGCAGCAACAGGTTCAGTATGTTTGGGGCGAGATCACTAGCAACATGTGAAGATACAGCTATAAATAGAAATCCAGCTGTTGCAAATGTAGTTTTCACATTAATTAGTTCAAAATTCCCAGCCAGAGGCACTGTAAGATAACAAAGAACAGACACTGGCATGCTCCAGGAACCAGAACTGGAGGTAGATGCAAACAATTCTGGGAGGTCTATTTCCCAAATAGCACAAGAGGCAGGACATCACAGGAGAGTCTCAAATAAGGACAGCAATTTGGTGATTAGTAGAGCACATATGAAGCCTCATTACACAGCTGGTGATTAATGTGAGAAGCAGACTGCTCACGACACTGCCTCGGCAGTTCCCATCAGAACATTCATAAAGCATTCAGGATCGAGACAAACATTGTAGGGCACAAACAATAGCAACGTAGGTGGATTTTTCAATTCAAGTGAACTAATAGTCCCCTTTGCTTTCAGAGCACTTGAAGGTTGGGCAGGAGGAGGAGGAATGAAGTGGCATTTAAGTCACAGGAAACAGTTTTTTGAGAACGGGCAAAAATCTCAAGGACAAATCTCAGGACTTGTGGAGATGGATTTGGGACAAGCAGAGACTAAAACCTCTTGGTGATTTCTTGCCCTCGTGACTCGTGCTGTGGTCTCTTACAAACACAGCCTCCAAGCAGTGGCAACACAGGCACGGGCATCAGCCAAGAGAGGGGACACTACAAACCAGAATTTGCTGTCTTTGCAAATTGGCACTCCAGGCCGTAAGACTCTTCCCTGAAATTCACATCAAATGGAGAAAAAATTCAATACAATTGGTATCAGACTAAGGAGAGGTATCATATAAAATTATATGATTGATATCATATTTTTTTTATGATACCTCTCCCTCCTTAGCACAGCTTTATGGGTACTATGCCAGGACAGAGGCAGTGAAATGGCAATCCGAGTGGGTCCTGCTCTGATCTCTTCTGCTCATGAAGAGATTTGAGGCCTATGACCTGGAAGACTCTTCCATTTCATGGAGACTTATCATGGCCCTGGCTCAACACAGATTGATGTTGCTCACAGTGTGAACCCCAAAGTCCCTGCACACTAGATGATTCAGAGATGACACTTCATGATTGCAATTTCATTTCTCGCCAGTTTCTCAACACCTTTCACTAGATGTTTAAACCAGTTGCCTTAAGGGGGACTAGAGGTAAATCTGTCCTAAGTCAACTCTACTCTACAGAGCCTACAGCTTCAGACACTGTTTGAAACACAAAGTCCAGCCCTATCACAGCCTACAAGTAGTAAAGCTTTAAGAGCTGCAGAATTCAAGGAAAAAGCAAATTAAGGTTTATTTTTCTTTAGACACTCCAAAGTGTGATTTTTCCAGGAAGAGCCCAACATCCCCTTTAAAACATGCAGCATTGATTTTTAGCCTAAGAATCCCTTGGAAAGTGAGCAGTCATGTGGGCACATGCACAGTACAGCAGTCCCTCTAGCAAAATTTCCCTGTAACAAAATACATCTCAGCTCACCCCATCCCCTGTAAACACATTGCTATTTGAAGGTGGACATCCCTGGGGACTGCAGTGCTTTGCAAACTGATGAAAGAGTGCCCCAACCAGAACAGCTCTCAAGATGGTTGGCTGTCCTTCCTCACTCCAACATCAAACTTGCTTTGTTTTCCTGTGGAAACCAAATGAAAGCCTGCAAGATTGCTGAAGTACACAGCTCACAGCCATAAGCCTCAATGATTTCTAAGAACTAGGCTGCTGGCAGAATCTCCCGAGACAGATCCCCCTCAAATATGGCTCCCACTTCTCCTTTGCTCTAGAGGACTCACTATTCTTACTTCATTTCCTTTTCCCATAGGAGTGGTACTTTATTTCCTTACAATCAAAAGCATCACATGATTTCTTCATCTAGTGCTGCCACTGGAGCAAACCACTGCACAGCTGACTCGCCTCACACTGTTTGCTGTGGACTCAAGCTAACTCTGAGCCCAGCTGGTCTAGCCACATAAAATGATGTTCTGACATCCCCCAAACCTCTGGAACTGGAAAAGCCTGGACAAAATCCATCCATCTTGCAATTCAGCGTGGGTACTGCTTACATTTCCAAAACAAGTGCTACCTTTGCTGTTAGCACCATGCACTGCTGCCCAGCAAAGGTAGTGCCACACTTGCTCTATGCTGCACATCACAGCAGACAGGTTTATTACTGTCTTACACTTCTAAGAGAGACAATTAGACAAAAGTAGGATCCTTGAAGGCAGAGCTGAGGTTCCCCATGAATACTCATGCATCAACAGCTCACGCTGGCTGTGTCCTATGTTAAAAAGCAGATTTCTAAGCTTTGGGAACTTGGACACTAATGGCTGTAAAACCACTCTTCCATTAGTCATAACTCACAGTGCAAACAGCCTCTAATAAGCACAGATGCACTGGGGACAGGGATTAACCTAGAGATCAGGAGACTGTAATGAATTATTCTATATTTGCCCTCTTTAAATCTGGCTCTAGTCAGAGAAGTAAACAGACCTCACCTTAAACAGCAGTGTTTTCAAAGGAGCATTGCTAAAAATCAAGGTTAATACTACTTACTGAGACACACACAATTACACAGTTAGAGGGTCACTGCAAATTTGCTGGGACATTATTATTTGCATACTGAATACGACTGTCACGGTATCAGGGATGGGAAGCAAGAGTGCAGGGGATGAGGACAGGAAAGAATAAAAACTTCTGATAACATCCTGATACCCCTGGAATGCATCACCTTTCGCATGAAACTAGGACAGACACACGGACAAGTTCTAGTGAGAAAGTCCCCACTGAGAACTAAAACAAGCTCCCACTCCCCACTGCTGCAAACTGCAGCACTGCTAGAAAAAGGGCTGCCACCAGCTTCTTTTTAGTTCTCAGTAACCATCTTCTATTCTCAAGAACATGTTGTACTGTCACTGCTGTGGCTCCATCCAGACAACCTCCTGCCTGTACCAACACAGAAGGAGCATTACAGTATTTTGAACTACAGACTTGAAACACCAACAGTGACCACCCACTGGTAGTCCCACTACTGGGCCCTGCTAAAAAGAAAATCCGTGGTAGTGATAAGCCTTTAAGAGCTAAAGGAAGGAAGAGAAGGCTACCTGGACAGTCAATTCTCTCAAAAGTACAGAAGTTACACAGACTTAAAGTAGTTGAGCTGCAACAAGGGAAACCTGTGCACTAACACTACACTCAACAAGGCATGATTAGGTTTTTATTTAAATCTGCTGTCGGGCAATGCTCTTGGGAACACATTTTAGCAAAAGCTAAATGAGCCAATCTGAAATTAGACCATTATTGTGACATTTCACACTCAGTTATCAGTTTACTGAAAAGTACCAACACCGCAGCATACGTCTTCTCTCTCTTCACAGGCTTTCTGAGCTCCTGTCAAGCATACCAGATTCATTTACAGGGAAATTAGCAGGGACATCACTAAAAATATTAATATTCTATTTTGAGCATTTTGGTGGATATTCAACCAGCAGAGGACATTTCAGACTGCTGTTTTGGATAACCGCAGAGGTTCTTAGAAACTTATTTACATAAGCATCTAGGCTGAAGAGAGCACACTCCAAGTGAAGCTACAAGTTATATGGGCCTTTAACACTAAATAAGCAGACAGGGTCACTGTTTTTGTGCAAATTGCAGTTAAGTGCCCCAGATCTCTGTAATTCCTTGCTTGTATTGTATTCAGCTGAAACGGGTCGGGGGGGAATGGACACAAGACATATTTCATAGTATTCAGTTCCTCTGCACAACCTCTCCTCCTTCTCCCTTCACAAAGTCAGGCCACAGCTACTAAAGGAGGTCCTCGTGGATAAGTTGCCCTTTTTCACCAGTACATGAAAATACAAGGATGATTCAGCTGCTTTGTTCCTTCTGCAAGCAGAGGTCCAAGAGAAGCACACCACCCTCCTGTGATGTACTCAACCAGAGCTCACAAGCTCTACTGGGGCCTTGCCCATGAGCATGACACATCCAGGTAATTTGACTGCCAACACAATGTAATGTGGGAACAAGAAAGCAAACCCCATCACTGTTTTTGAAGACACAGAGCCAGAGAAAGCCTCAAATTTCAGATACTTGCCTCAACCTTGATGGCACAGCGCCCAATTGCTCGCACAGCCTTGCGCACAAAGTCCACGTCCACCTCAGTAGCATATTCCTTGAGCTCTGCCAGGACCTGCAGAGAAAGAGCACTGGCGTGAGTGTCTGGGGTCACACAGAGAACATCCCACAAAGATATTTCCCCTCTTAAGAATAAGATTTACTATTTGTCTCAGTTTTTTTGCTAATGGAAACCAAATAAGGGCTTAAACCCGGACATTACAGATGTTACAGACCACTAACTAAAAAGCTGCTTTGTCTTAAACAAATCACTTAGCTTGGGACAAAAATATTTTTAAAAAAATTATGCAGTTTCTATTCCCTCAAAATCTCATTTGTTTCAGTTTCTCATGTCAAACATGACATCAGAGATTTCATTGTGATGTCACAAATAGATAAGGAAGGAGAGGTGAACAGCATAAAGCCAGACAGTTGTTTGAAAAATCCCTAGTTGATGCCAATTGCTCAGAACAATGACAAGATAAAGAGGCCTTGAAGGGCCAGACTGCAGACAAATAAATCTGCAAGGAGTAGACAGGACATCTGTGTTTTGAAGTTTTATTATTTCCTTGGATGGTCTATGCTGCACAGTACTTAGAGCACCCTGGTTTAGTAGCTTATGTTTCTCAAATACTGCCCGAGTCCGAGTGCCTTGGATTCAACTGGTCTGTTGCCTAGGTCTGGAAGACTCAAGAGGCTCAGAGATGAAGCATCTCGACAAGCCACAGAGGGAGGATGTGGGTAGAAACTTGCTCTCCTCAGGTCTTGTTCCAGGGCACATTTCTGATAAAGCTTGGGTTGTTTTTAGGAATGACTCCTTAGAACCAGGAAGAGATTGATTCATTGTATTACTCTGCAGATCCCAGTCCCAGACTTTGCCCTCCAGACACTGCTGCCTTTCATCCAACTAATGGACTATCTAAACATTATGCATTAAAATTGGTATGGAGCCTCCAAGAGTAAACACAAGATTCTGCATACATTCTCATGGAAACTGATTTTTAAAATGTTTTGCATGTCGCCAGTACAAAAGGGGCATGAATTTCCTTGCTCTGCTCCTTAAAAACATCAGAGGAGAGAGCTGAAGACAGCTGCTTTAAAAATGTCACATTAAATGAAACTGGTTTGTGACAATTAGGATAGGACAATAATAGCACTAACCAGAGGCATTAATCATTCTGCATTAGTGTGAGGTCTTGTGGCCAGGGTGGGGCTTGAGAACACTTCCTTTTAAGAAAGGAATTTGGATTAAAAGTATATCAAATCCATGGAGAATTTATACTGTGAAGCAGTCTCAATTCAGTTTAGCTTTAGCTTTGTGCAGTTTCCACTCTGGAAACAAGTTAGGCAAAGTAAAGGTTATTTTAGCTCTGAAGAGTGCCTGGTGCAAGGGTCTAACAATTTAACTAATACACTTGAAATTCACGCTTCAGTAATCTTTGGCCTTTCTGAATGCCTTCATTACAGGCACACCTCTCACTCTAAACAAGCCTCTCATTCCAACCTCAGCACCAGCAGTGACTCATTTGACAGGAGACATCAGCTCTCCTCCTGGAATTGTAATCTGTAAAACAAGATCTACCTAACGGTCACGATGCAAGGCATGACACGCTATCAACACTTAAATTATGGAGGAAACTCCAACATCTCCCATTAAGTAGCTGCAAAGAGCACTATACCAGGGACAGTGATGCCTAAAAGCCAGGACAAAGCTAGCAGTAGTTGCCTACGTCCTCATAAAAGGATGATGAGAGGGTTTTCCCTCCCCACACCACAAGCAGACCACATCAGAAGTTCCTCAGCTGACCTGGGCAATGTTTGCTTGAGAAGCCAGGCGGATCATGATGTCCAGTTTCTCCAGCTTGACATAAATGGGGTCGTTGTACTTCACGAAGAACACCTTGATTTCCTGCTTCAGGATTTCAGGCCTGGAGGGAACATAACATAAGACAGGCAAAACCAATGAGCTCTATCCTAACCAAAGGTATCTTTTGCTTAGAAATTTACCTAAACAGAAACAGAATGGTGTCACTTTGCACCCAGGACATGCAAACAAGCATAGGAGGACAATTTGAAGAAAGTTAGAAGGATAGAAAAAAAAATTGTTTAGATAGAAAATGCAGAATTCAAATCTCAGTAACTATACCTGCAGCTCTGCTTCCTTCACGTCAACCACTGAGCCAACCACTGCATTCAGCCAAGGATGACAGTGTTTTCAGTGAAAGGGTAACATCCTTATCTTAATGCAAAACCTACCTACAAACTCATTTTCTGCTTTCACTTGGAGATACCAGTACACAGTAATTCTGCCCCAAATACAATCACAAAGTGCTATCCAATCTATCCCACCTTTCCAGCAAGTATTTAAACATGCCCGTGGGAGTAAAATAGTGAAAAAACCAACCCACTGTACATCAATATGTCACCAGCCTGGTTCTTCTATGCTTAAGAGAAAAGCACAGGCACACTGAGTTTCTACAGGTCACGAGGAACTGTAGAGTTACACCCTCCTTCCTACTTGCAATCTGATTTATCATCAAATGTCAGGCAGTTCTTAATGCTCTGAAAAAGGTGGTGAAGAGAGAGGCAGGTAAAGAAATATTGTATGATTCTGGTATCACGAGTAAGCCGTAAAGAAGATAAGTTCAGGCTACCAGAATCATGAGACTGCTTAATCCACCCCTTGAGGGATCTGACCCCAGATTAAACAAAGTGCTGTGCACATGGAAGTATCTGAAGGCCTGAGATAACAAGATGCCCTTCAACAACCCAGGAATAATGTCCCCATGAGGCTTTACCTTTTCTGCACAATCAGGTTGATGTTCCTCAGGGCAACATACTGAACCTCAGGCTCTCCAGACAACAGGGTCACAAGCGGAGGGGCAAGTTTCTTCAGCAGCATGTTGTAATAGTCAGAGTCCTTGGGAAGAAGTTCCAGGAACTTCATCAAGACCTTCACTGCTGACAGCACCACTGCTGAGTTGGCGTGAGACAGCCGAGGGGTCACCCGTTCACAAATACTGGAGACAGGGGAGGAAGAAAGGGTTCATATGTATCTTAGAAAGGCAAATATTTCAGATCTGAACTTAGTAGACCGTACCCGGCTGAAGACAGCTTCTCAGACACTGATCTGGTTTGGTTTTACTCACAAAGTCCTGCTTTCATGAACACAGCAGGAGGCAAACAAGAACTTTTCTCACAGTTCTTGCCCCAGTTAACTCAGGAACTCTTTTAGCTCTCACCATTACAGTCCCAACACACATTCTGGTGTGAGTGCTTTCTGCCTTTGCCTGGTGCTATTCTCTATTTCTGTGATCATGTCTGTCACTTATAAACACAACTTTAACAAAACAGCTATGAGAGACTTCACTTCAGCCCCCATATAATCATTTGAAGGTTAAATTCACTTCTGGTTTACTTGGGGTGGTTGCTGCCATTTCAACCTTTTGCTTCTGCACAATGAGTTTTGTGTTATTCTGGGGAAGCAGAGAAAGAGTGACCTAAATACCCTCCCAAATCTCAGCTTCACCACTTGCCTGAGTGGATCCTATAATCGACAGCATCCTAAACAACCCATCCCAAGCAGAAAGGAAGTTTGGGTTCATATGGTCTTTCTTACAGCATCTGTCAAGTTTCTTGCCACCCCCTCCTGCATATTGCTAACCCAGAACAATCTTGTTCCCATCTGTGCCTTGTGAAGTTTCTTTCCCTGAAAGATTTACTTTCAGCCACCCTGGAAGGGAAGTAGCATCGCTACGTGAAGAGCAGAGAAGCCTAAATCAGAGCTGGGGTCAGTCCCCAGCTGCTTCTGCCCGAGGTCACCTGATGTCCCAAAGCTCCTCCATCACCAAAGCTTCTGCCTCATCTTCTCCACTCAAAGGGACAAGGACACCAGCCTTGCTGTAAAGGACACCATATAAAACTAGGTGCTGTCATTTTCCTACCTGGAATAAGGCAGGCTCCAAGGTCAAACTCCACACAAAGGAGTAGAAGTAGTTACTGCCCATGCAGTTTTACACACCACTCTTCAGAGGAATTACAGATGAGGAACTGGGACATGTTCATAGTTGTTCAAACTAGTGGTCCCTTTCTGGCAAAGCTTGGATAATACTGGCCTGACACCCTGGAGATCTCTGCAGGTTTTAGCTCTCATTAATAGCTGTTTCTGGCACAGAAACAGAGCACAGGGGGGAAGGAGGTGGGGAAAAAATAATCAGCAAGATGACTGGCAGGCTTTTTTAAAAAAAGTGGATTATCTGTTGTGCCTCAGAAAACAGTCAATAAAGAAACCCATCAAATTCAAAAAGGCCTGCCAGGATTTTGCGAGTGGGCTTGTGCCCCTTCCTCCCCCTCCACCTTCTCACATCACCCACATGAAATACATCAAGTCTGAGAATCCCCATTCCAAGTAATTTTCCTTGCTGGTTCTTTGTTCTCTTGGGTATAGAATCTGACATTTTATGATTCTGGACACAGATGAGGAGGAAGCTTGAAGTGCACAAATTAACACCCCACTACCTAAACCCTAAGGTCTTTGTATTTAAGTTTAGTTATGGCAGCTAAAGGTAAAATCACAAGGGTGAATTGGGAGCGATAAGAAAATCATATCGCAGTTTTATCGTATTGCAGACTAGTTTTTAGTTGGAAAAATATTCCAGTCTCAAACCTGCTGGACTTTGGAAGCCCACAAACCTATAACCTTTGAGAAGCTTCTTGTCTCTCAAAGTATTAAAACTGGATTTGATAGCTCTGCTTTAAAACAGAAAATCCTCAAAACAATGCTTCCAGATGGGTCAGCCATTGTTACAGGTTTAGCCTTGGGCTGATCCCTTCTCAGCAGTGCCAGTTCCCATATGAACCAGCCTTTTAATGGATTTTTTTTTTTTAAAAAAAGCTAACAATAAACAGAAGAAGTGGCTCTGCAAAGGGTAGGGGCAGATTTCCAGCATCAGCCTGAACTACCCAAAGTTGCCTTTATTTCAAACCTCTTTTACTGAAAGTCTTAGTTGTGCTGTTACAGACCTGAGCAGAGACCCCTGATAGTAAAAGCCCTTTTTCAGGGTTGCAACACTGTCAGAGCCTGCAAGTGTCCTGCTCCCAAACAACCTTTCATGTCCCATGCAAAGTGTAGGAACAAGCATACCTCTGAGCTTCACGATCATCCTTGGGGTTGTAGTTGGACAGACAGTCCAGGATGAAGATCTGGCCCCACTCCGTGCACTCGTTTAAGGCTGTCAGCAGCTTGTTAATGTTCTGAGGGTTCAGATCCAGCAAGTTGCTGTTGGGATGAGATTCACTGATTTCCGACAAGGCAGCTACAGCGTTTGCCACCACCTGGGAGAGGAGACAAGGAGATGTGTCTTTGATAATGTGGCACCAGTGGCTTGGCAGGGAAAAAGAAACACAGAGATCCTGTTATATGCTACCAGCTCCTCAGAAACAGCCACCATATCAGTTGTCCAAGCCTTCATGAACCCAGTACAGCCTAACAACCAACCTGGAGAGCCCAAAGTAACTGTAACCTTGCTCTTTGCTGGAATTTGAAGAGTCTCTTGGGCAGGAAATGAAATAGCAGCAGCACAGCAGGAGAGGGGTCCTGACATACACAGGAAACATGAAAAGCCAGCATAAGTGCAAAGACCATTTTGCTAGAGAAATCACAACTGGAAAGCATTTTTGTTGAAGATAAACAAAAGTTACAGTCACCTCTGGAAGAATGGAGATCTGGGACCAGGACCTCACAAAAGACTTTACTCTGGAGGGAGCTTGAGACTGTTCATCAGAGAGTGTTCACAGAGAACAAGAACACCTCGCCTTCCTCCATGCTCCAGACTTCCACCCTGGCTTGCTTCAAGTAGGCATCATCTCCCCCTGCTTCTTGGAGATGCTCAACTGGTATAGCCAAAGTCTCAAAGCCTCTAATTGCCCTACTCATTCACAAATAGATGGCTCTTGCTTCATTTCCCCCAGCAGACCCATGGCACATTGCTAAATGCAATCTGAGAAACAAGAAGAACCATCTCCTCGGGAAGAGGAAGCATCAGGTACCAGCCTGCCTTCAGCTCTGTACAAGGCTGTCAGGTCACTCAGTTTGAAAGCAAACACACAGTTTCCCTCAAATAGATAACTCCGCTAGATTTGTAATAAATAACACATATTTCAATTTCAAATTGAATTTGGAATCCATTTTTCCATTTTTGTAAAGTATTTTTCTACTTTATGGAGTCCTCATAAAGCAAGCACTCCAGCACAACTCATCACTGAAAATATTCTTGCTACATTTAAGAAAAGGGAAGACCTTACATAGTCTAAGCATGGATGAAAGGAAGCAGAGAGGAGATCCAGGGTCCAGCCTGACAAGAGTGAAAAGTGGGAGTGCAACACAAATTTCTAATTCTTAGTTCCATACTCAAGTTCAACCATTATTCTAACAGATGCCACATGACGATTTTTAAAATAGAAGAGTTGCAGAATATATAGACAAAAATAGAAAACTTGCAGACTAGACAACGGTTGTATTTTTCTAACTGACTAGAAAATGGATTTAAGCATGAATTTGACACAAAAACTGATATACCCTATAAAAAGACATTTTCAGGATATTTTACAACATATATCATGTCCAGCCCAACTCACAATTTATACTCAGTAAAATGAAGATTTATAGCATTGTTTTCTATGGGATTAAGGCAAAGAAAAATCTTATCTAAAATCATCTGATTCTCTGGATGACTAAAGATGCTTTTGATGCAGTACACGGAAAAACAAGAACAGCAGGACCAGAAAATTCTCTGCATTGTTCCCATCATTGCTTGTCATTAAACCAATATATTCCAAAGTCATTGCACAAGTGATGTTGATTGTTTTGCATTTCACACCTAGAGGTCAGAGACAGAATTTTGATCCAAGATCTTATGAATTTCATTAGTTGAGTGAGCCTTCTGTCACCAAAATTATTAGCAATCAGAAAGGCTGTTGCCTTGTACTGTTTTAATGAGTATCTTATGAAGATATGCTGCTTATTCTTCCTATTATTTAATTTGCCTAATTCCTGAAGGGTTAACGTGACACAGCATAAAACTGAAGTAAAATATGGTTTTAATTTCATTATGTTTTGGAAGTTTACAAGTGAAGACAAATCATAAATGCAACCAAAAAGTTCAAAACCATTGTGAAAAAGCACTTATAAAATGAAATAAGGGCTCTGGAAAAGAAATTTGAAGTAAAAAAAGAAAAAAAAGAAGTGACAGAGCCAAAGCATGGCAGAAAGGTACCTGTCACTTGTGCTAGGGAACAGGGCTGAGCTTTGGGAGATGCAGTCATGCTGCCAGATACCACCTTTGTTTCAGAAATTGGGCCATGTGGATGTCAAAATCACGGGGCAAGTACAAGTCAAAGCAGCTGAGCTTCAGTTTCTCTCCTTGCAGAGTCAGTGAATTCTACCACTTTTAGTTTGCAGAGGCAAAGGATGCACAGAAACGCTGTTTCCTTGGCCTGCCTGGTACACAGTAGCTCCAACCTACAGACCCAACTGTGAATGAGAACTTGCTTTTTAGGATCTTGCTATGCTTTTTTTCAGGAAGGAACTGGCAGCATAAATGCAAGTGTCCAAGTCAAAGCTGAGGATGGGACACTCCACGGCAACCCTATAGATGTCAGATCTCCATTAAATATTAAATAATACCCCTGAGAAAGAATGTCAGATGGCAAGATGCATTTTGTGTGTTACAAAAAAAAAAACCAAAAAGGACTGGAAGGGTCTGTGAAATATTTGATGGCAGCTCCGTTCGGCCAGATGGGATGGGACATACAACCTCATAGTCCAGTTACAGCTGGCCCTCACCTTCTACCTTAGCAGAACGGTGCTGCTGTCAGCTTGATGACAAGAAGATAAATGAAGAAAAAAGGGGTATGGGAAGGGATGGGGAGTATCTTCAAACTTTAAGCAACATTTATTAACAGAAAGTCCTTGCTGGCGATCCACACCGAACATATGTATGCCAACAAAAATAATTAGCATCTTCAAGGCTTTTCACACAGCCGCAGCACAGTTGAAATGAAAACAGAATTTCAGGCACCAGTCCAACATAAACACTGGTTCAAGTACGCATGCTCACCTCTCCTCATTGGCTTCATTACGAGACAGGAACATAGAGCAACACAAGCCAGGACAGCATGGTTTCATCCTAGTACACAAGGACTTCTGCTTTGCTGACAGCTCTCACTAAGGGATGGCTCAGGCAACACATAAACAAAGATTGAAGCTATAAGGGATGGGAACAAGGTCCACTAAGAACCAGTCAACACCAATTCATGCATTACTTCACCTGGTAATCTAGTAGATACTTTGGCAGTCACACGAGAGCCATTGGAAATATTTAGAAAGATGCTTTGGTCAAAAAAAATCTACAACATCAAAGCTGAATGAACCTTAAGTCTTCAGCTCGTTGATAACTTCGTCCTTACCAGAGCAACAGAAGACAGTGAAGCCCAAACAGCAAGTAGAAGGTATAAAATGATAAAAAGTTAGTGATAAAAAACAACAGGTTGGATTTTTTACCTCAAAAATAATTAACAATGATGATGTACTCGTTGGGGGACATATAAAAAGTAAGGCTAAAGCTATACAAGTGGTATAGGACAAAGTCCTCCATGGAACTGAAGAAGCTCCACAGCCAATGCTGTACTTTCACTAAGGAAAAAAAAGCCATAAGCTTCTTCAGCAAAGTATTCTTTGCTTTTCAAAAGATGCAACAAGTTCATTTTGACGAGAAACCAACCAGAAATAGGATAACTTATTTCACAGGTTGAAAGAAGACTAAAAGTAGAAGAAACTAACATCTAGTATAGACTTTAGTTCTCAAAAATATACTTAAATAAACTGAGGTCAACCCACTAGCCAAAGATACATGAGCCGAAAGAATTAATGAACAGGAAAAGCTTTTAAGACCTTAAACAACTCCATAGCAAAATGCTCCACCTGACTTGCAAGTAAAATACTGTCTTCAAGCTAACAGCTACCAACCAACAAGAATCAGCCTAAAAAAAACCACCTAAAAAGTACAAATGCAGAGTGCATTGAAGATTTAATAATAATGGGCCCCTGGCTTGCTGATTTAAATCAGTTCACCCTGGGTACACTTCAACATTATTCAAATGCAGTCACAACAATAGCCCCTTAGCGAAGCTGAATGACAATAAACCTGCTTTTTGTCTGGAATTTCCCAACAAATTTAGACTCTCAGAGAAGCATCACTGGGATGAGGATAACTAAATCTCACAGGCTGTTATTAAAAAAATAATTCCAGCACTTCAAATGACACTATAGATTTAATGAGAACCCAACATTTTTAAACCCAGCTACAGACAAACCCCCTCTGTAGCCAGAGAGACCAGCTCTGACCTCATGGAGAGCTGCAGAGGTAGGAACACTGATTTCCCAGTTACTCCTTCTAGCAGCTCAAAGAAAATGGTATAAAACACATTAACAAGGAGAAAAGGGGGTGGGTGAAAACCTGAGTGTCTGCCTATCAACCCACACGGAAAAGCTTTGCAGGGGGTGGGGGGGACAGGAGGGAAGCAAGGCAGATCTAGAATGCCAAACACTCAAAGCAATCAGATTATTTTATTGTCATCCCAGGCTAATTGGAAATGAAACCAAGTGTGTAATAGAGTTAACGAAATACAACATTCTGCTGCTTAAAATGGGAACCTCTGGCTCTCCATCCCATTAAAATGAGGAGAAAAATGAAGAAAAGTGAAAAAATTAAGAGGCTCTGCAGAGATGCTGAGGAAAGGCAATGTTCCCCACATAGCTGGAGGCTCCTACCCTCAAGAGAGCCAGGCACCACCTGATGTTTTCCAGAATGGAGAAGTGCTGACATTTCAGAAGAGCACTCTGAGCTCGCGTGATACGCTCGTGCCATTAAGCACAGATACCACATGGGATATTAGGGGCATCCCCACAGATACATATTTCACTGGGCCACTCATTTTCACAGACACAGATGATGCTGTGTGCCTGGAAGGTCCCTAAGAAGTCACCAACACAGACCAGCTTGCTCTACGGAGTATGTGGCCCCTACTTCTGTTCACATTGGTTTTATCTTGCATCTGCAAACCCCCCTTTACTTTGCTTCCCTGTGATGCTCTATGACCTATTAAAATGGCCCAAGCAGGCAGGGTAGTGAGCCTATGTGAACCTCTCACACAGTTACTGCACGTAACATGGATCGTTTTAAATTAAAACTCTGCAGGAAACTAACACCTTTCCAGTCTACGTATAGTCCTGGAAAGTAAGAGCTCACCTGCTCAGCCTTAATTGTGACAGATTTCCAAAGCTCTGGGTAAATCATTCATATTCCGCTAATTCCATTGCAGGAGGTTGTACTTTAACACCTAGAAGTCTGGAACTGAGCTGCTGGATATGTGATCAGCTCCTGACCACGTCCCAAAAATTGCTTGAGTGGGGAAGACCCCCTGCTTGCTTTTGGCAAATGGGATGAATGCTTTCTGGCAGTGGCAATGAAAGGGAAGTCAAAGTGTTAGGCTTCCCACAGCGTGCTTGCCCTAACTGGTTTTTGCAATTCCCTGCACCTCCTATGTACTGCAAAAAAATACCACTTTGTGGTAGATTAAAAGCATTGCTCCTGCTCTCATGTCCTTGCAAAATTAGAACGTGTTAGTTGTTAGACAGGAAATGATCCTTTCCTCAACAGTTGAGCCTCTTATGGTAGGTGAGCAAGAAGCCATTCAGGGACGGCTCCAAAAAAAGGGGTTTCTCCTTGGCACAGCTGAGCCCCCCAGTGCAGAAAACCAAGGGTCTGTCACCCAATCTGCTTCTTCCACAAATCACTGTGGTCTGACCCCAGCCTGGATCAGGCACCTAACACACACCAGGAAGTTTTCTTTTGCAGTTTTCATGATTTTTTTGTAAGGCCTTGTGCAATTTTCCTTCCAGAGGTTCTCACTGGCACCATCCAGTGACAATTGTCTGTCTGGGATCCAAGACGCTATTTAGAAGAAAAGCACCAGCTAAGCATCAATAAAACTTTATGTAGCTCTAAAAAGGGGGGTGCAGAGTTACAAAACATCATAGCCAAGGCATTTAGTGACAAATGGTGCTTGTCAACAACTCTGATGGAAAATGTAACACCTAGACACATGTCAACAAAACTCCCCAGCACCCTGATTGATATTAGAGATCCTGGAATGATCTATTCAGCAAGACTAACACTTTGGAAATTAGACACATGCTGGTAGGAGTAATTGGAAAGAGATGGGGCTCTGATGGATGAATTTGTCAATTAAGCTTTATAAATGAGGAGTCTGGGAGTACAGACTCCGCAGAGTTATAGAAACGCGTGCATTATCATACAAACTCATTGTGTGTCTCTGCCTGAGCACTAGTAGTCAAAAGGCAGGGGAGAGCAGAGCTTATCCCTCATCCACAGCCTACCAAACAAGAAAAAAACCAACCAAAAAAACCAGAAATAAGGTCTTGTTTACAGGCTTGAAATTCCCTCAGACCTGTTTAGGATGAGAACCTGGACAAAACCGGCTACTTGGTAAGTCAGACTCCATCCTTCCTCTGGAGAAGCAGCTGCAGGGGCTCAGCCCAAAGCCCAGGACAGACTTCCACGGGCAGAGGAAGCCAGGTGAGGATGGTGAACCAGAAGCCATGCCATCCATCACAGACAGCAACAATCCCTTCTCCCCTAGTTGCTGCAGCACAGACACACAGCCTGGTTTCTGAACTCCCCTGGCAATCTCCCACATTGCCACTTTTAAGCATCCCACCACATATTAACACAGCCACTGTTTTATACAGACTCCTCCACTACTTCTACCTATTTAATTTCTAGCTTGCTGCTGCTGGCTGGCTGCTTATTTGCAGAAAGCGTTGCTCTCCCTCCTGGGCAGCCTCATGTAAACAGCAGGAATGCCCTATGAAAAGCCCCAAAGTGAAGCCCCCATTCTTCATCAGCGCAACAGTCTCATTCTCTGTAATAAATCCAATACCGGGTAAACAAATTCCACCTACCAATGCCTAAAAATGCCATCAGGTGTCTCCCAGAAGGAAATATTATCTCCACCTGCAGCACAAACAGATTGAAAAAATCCAAACTACACATATGATTAACACAGACACGGTTCAGGGACTTCATTCTGCAACACCTCAGTTGAAAAGAACATTTTATGACTGGTGAGGCAGCTCCAGGCTGATGACATGCTGCAGAGCCACAGCCCACAGCTCCCAGCAATACTCAGCTCCATACTGGGATGTGAGTTTACCAATCGTCATGAGCAGGAATCGTGAACCCATCCAGGAGTGGTGGTTCACGCCTTGTACTAGATAAAACATCAGCTGCAGAAGGGAGAAAACACAGCTGTGAGAAGTCCAAGTTTCCCCACGAGGAAAAAGTGTTCTCCCATCCCCATGAAGAAGGTGGTGTTCCACTTCCTGTCATATAAAAGATGTCCCACGTTCCAGACTGCCTCCCACAAAGTCCTTTGGGGACTCAAAAGACCACCACCAGTTTCTCAGCAAGGGTCTCATTTCTCAGCTTTATTACACAAGCAGAGAGGAATAACATTCCTGTAAAGTATGCAGCAGAGGATGGCCCAGGAGACAAAACCTGCTTCTGTTTCTAAACAGACACATACCTCAGGGTGCTGTTTCAAAGATGTACTGCTTGCCAGCTACTGGGGAAAAAAAACCACCAAAACAAGGACCTTCTTCCTAACATTGACCAGGAAGCCCAAATGCACACCCTAAAGTTGCAGCTGGCACAGAAGGAACCTACATGGCTTGCAGTCACAGCAGGAGAGACAGGAGAGCACTGTGCTCTCTATCCATAGGTTTTTAGGCTAGTCTGTGAACTACAGAAACTCAATACTGCCTGAGAGAATTCAGACTAGATCAAAATGGACTTTGTCACCTCGAGTTGTCACATCTCAATAGATTCCTTTCTTAGTGCAGGCTATTGAATGCTAAAGGCAAAAAAAAAAAAAGCCACACAAGAGAGTTCAATTATATTCCACACACTTGGTATATTTACTAATCAGCTTCTTATGTGATCTCAGTTTTGTCTATATTGATTCACAATAGTGTCTCTCCCTATAAACGGTGATGTGCAGATGATGTAAAACATATTATTGGACAGCACATAAATGCTGTGGCTATATAGCCCCTGTCTATATAGCCCCTGTGTTCCACTGGACAGCACATAAATGCTGTGTCTATATAGCCCCTGAAAACACAGGAGCAGAACAGCCACACCTGAGAAAGCTTTGATCCAACACATCACAGTGATCAAGCAGAATATGAAGAAGAAATGCTACAAGAAGGAATTAAAAACTCAGAAGCACCTTAAAAAGAACTGGGAGAAGGTGACATCATCTTAACTTAAGCCATGTGGATAACAGGTAGACTGACAAGAAAACTATCCCACGGGTTAAAAGTTACCCAAGGTCGAGGATCCAAAAATATTTGAAGACATAGGTTGTTCCGTTCAGATGCTGAAAGACCAGTAAGGCTTAAGATGGATTTAATCTTATGCTTTTCTGCTAATATTTACATTCCTGAAGAAAAACCAAGGGCAGTGATAAATGCCAGGAGGGATCTAGTTATAAAATAAGGTCTCTAACCATCAACATCTCTGGTTCTGCTTTAAACTGCTGCCATCTCGTGGTCTTGCTCTGCGTCACCAGGGGTCGGCACTTGACAATAGTCTAACAATGAGCAACCAGCCATTAGGTCTGATTCTGAACAAGACAGTATCAGGGGAAAAAAAAAAAACCACAACCAAAGTTTGTCCAAGACTTCAGAGAGCCTCAGCAAGTGTGTAACAGACCTACCTCATTATTATCTACTGCTGTTGCTGGGTGGGAACAGTATTCTGCAGTAATCTGCCATCCTGTGTACAAGCAGAGGCACAGAAAAATCCTGCAATGTTATCCTGAAACTGTATTTTGTTAGAAAACAAGGACTGTATGTGGTAGAAAACACACTTTCCAAGTTGCACTATACCAAAGTTGCCAGCAAGAAAGGCCCTCAGGACTGAACAAGCCCAGCAGCACACTGGCAGCCCAAAGTAGCCAGGCCCTAGGCTTATATTCCATCTAGAATCTAGAGCACCTGGTTCTGCTCAGCTTTCCATGAGGAAACAGAGCAAAAAAGGAGAATCGTTTGCCTTAAGTTAGCTCTGAGAAGAAATGAAGGTTCTCTCTATGGAGGGAAACTCTTTGGCAGGATCTCAAGTGACAAAGGGCAGCCACAAGCACTTTAGGTCCATCTGTAAAATGAGATTAAAGACTTCATCCACAATCAAGCTTCTGCAGTGTAACCACCCAGTAACTGAACCGTGCCCTTGTACGCGTTACTGGCCCGTTGCCTGCACAAGATAAGACATCTCAGAGAGCTTAGCTGAAATGCAGTAAGCCACCAACCCATCTGGCAACTTGCTATATATATCTATATCTCCATATCAATACATATGCAATTAGAAGTTTTAATTAATTCATCCAGAAGAAACTGCAAAGCTACCAGAGATTTTTCAGAAAAAGGGAGCTACTAGAACTCAGGTGTCAGTCCTTTAGTCATGACTACAGCCGGCTCGTCTGGAAGGGTGCAATCCTGCACCTCTTCAAAAGATTGCTCTATGACTATATTTGAACAAAGGCAAGATCCTCACAACAAAAAGCCCAGATAAAGGGCAAAACCACCTAAGCTGTGCACCTACAGCACCTCAACAGGACTTCAAAGCAATGCCCTGAACTCCCTCCATGATTCTATGATAATAAACTATTAGTCCAAAAATATGGGGGGAAAAAAAACCAACCAGCCAACACCAAAACAAAATGTTTCTTACAAGGTCACCTCCAACTTAGTCATCTGTATGAGAAGGGTGATTTGAGCTGATAGAAACACTCACCCTGATCTCTGCACAATTACAAGGCAATTAGCGAGCCACAGATGGAGTTGTTACTCTACCCAGCACCCAGCTCGAATGGTTTGGACTTGCTCATATGCTAGAGGCAGCCAATTACAAAACCATAACAAACCCTTCTTAAAGACTATTTTTCAACAGGAGTTTTTTAGCTCCAGCTCAAAAACCTCATTTCTCAGAAGAGAGAACAAGTGTGGGTTTCCCATCTAAAGAATTCTGCTTCATTAAGTGTCTAATGTTGCCTATTTCCACAAGTCATCAAAAAAGGAGAAACATTTATAATAATATAAATATGAATGAGTTGCAATGACTGAGATGCACCATTTACAGGGAATAAGCCATAAGGATACATCCATCTGTACCACTCTTTTCAGTGCTCTTTCTTTTGATACCAGATACTGATAGATAGATTTTACTTTAAATGAGCTTTTTTAAGCAGGGCTGCACTCCACCTGATGACGGAGAAATGCTTTAATAAATATCAGCTTAAATATAAATATGTAACTCATTTGGCAAGCACAACTCCTGGTCATCAGGAACTCCCACTGGAATTTCACATGGAGAAAGCAGTAACAAGATGAAGGATTTGTCTGGGAGGATGAACCTTAATTAGGGGTGGATAGATCCTGTGCTTTTGAGGGAACAACTGTTCCACAAAGGTGTGAATTTCAAAGGGACCAAAGCAATAAACCTAACTAGAAGAAATCTCTGTATCTACTAAAAATTGTAACTGGATTAAATATTGTATTAAATCAGCAGCTATAAAAGCCCAAAACCTGATACAATTTCTCCCCATGCACCCTTAGAAAGCAAGAATATAATGCCCTGTCTACAGTTTAAACCTGGGAAACAGTACACTGAACACCAGCCACGTGATCCTTTCAAAGCTGCAGATCTGAAAACACACCATAGGCCTCTCCTCTTTATCACTATCTCTCCTCCAAATTGCATTCTCCTGCTGGGAATCCTCAGCTTCAGGAAGAGCAAGCGAGCACGACACAAGGCAGGTTCTGTGATCCTACATGGATGCAGGAGCTGCAGAGCCACCAGCAATTGCAGCAGCTGCAGAGGTCTCCCTGTCCCAGCCCATCCTCATTATCACCAAGAAGCTCATTAGTTGCACCGATGTTTTATTAGGAATCCCTGTGCTACTTTTGGTGGTTTATTTAGCAAATGGAGCAAATGCTGTCCTTTGGTATTTCTCTTCTTTCCATTCATTTAAGTCAGTATTAAGTAAGTTAATGTGTTCTGAAATAGATATCAATGCTCTCAGAACGGCCAATGAGAGAAACGGTTCATTTACAAAAACAGTTAGTTCCATAGAAATCAATGAGCAGAAAGGGCAAGCAAAATCTTATTAATTTCTCCCAAAGTACCACATCTTTTCAGCCTGAGCTCCTCAACTCACATCCACATGTGAGGAAAATTAAAGAGAATTCATCTAACCTCTTCCTCCAAGAAGAGCCAGAGCCTAAAGGAAAGCAACAGCTACAAGCTCTCACCAAGACAGCAGCATCGAGTATTTGCTCTTCTGATTCACCTGACCAGGAAGTTAAACTTTCGTTGCAGCACTCAAGATAAGCAAAAGCCCAAACACATCTAAGAATAGAAGGTATTTTTCCTATTTTCTGAGGCAACAAGTGTTTTCTACCCAATACATTCATTAGGGTGCACCAGTTGCAATTAAAAACCCCTCACGTTTCTGATTATCTGCCCATGACAAACTCAAGCAGTGTGCTGGAAGGACTCATACATTACCATGGGATTGGAGTCTGCAATCAGGTCACGCAGGGAATCCAGAAAGCCTTGATCCTCCACCATCTGGGCATTGATGTCATGCAGCTTTGCCACACAGACAGCTGCGGTCTTTCGGACATAAGGGTCTTCATCCTTGAGGCACTTACGAAGCGGCTCACACAAATACTCTGTGATCTTGTCCACCCTGATGCAGCCCATCGTACGGACAGCCAGAGCACGGATGAGAGGGTTTGGGTCTTCACAGTCCTGGAAGGGGAGAGAATATGCAGTAAACAAATCTGCATCATGAACCGCTGATATCTTCAGGCTGTTCTTATTTCAAAAAAAAAAAAGCACTTTCTCTGATTACACGCTAAAAAAAAAGGCAATTATTTCAGATAAGGGATAAAAGGACGAACTCTCTGATTCACAGAAACATTCTACACCATCTCATTGTTTTCAGGCTACAACTGCTTGTGATCTTGGTGTGCCTTGGTTCTCCCCAGGCAAAGCTTCTTTCAACATGATCTAGTGGCCAAATCTGAAGTACAGCTAAGTTAGAGGGGCAGCTCTCACTACCCAAAAGCTACCCACAGGCAGCTTTCAGACAGAATAAAATACTGGTTTCCAGCCTTACTGGCTTAAAGGAGAAAGAGACTATAATAGGGAAAGTCAACAATTAAACACAAAGCAAAAGTCATCAAAGTCTATTTCTCACAGGCCACCAGTTTTAGACGCAAGCATCCTTTAACATGCAACACACAAAGCAGTAGGCAAAGGCTAAATTACTAAAGAGAAGGGAATCTAACCCTTTATACTCCAAGCCTACGTAATTTTTCATGCATCCAATCCATCGGTCTCTGAGCAACTCTCCTCCCAAACCAGCCTATAAAAGGATGACCCGTAATAAGCATCAGGTTTACCTTTCACAGTTTAAATTTCCTACTGCTGTAAAAACACCTGAATGCATCACTTTTCGCCCACACAAGAGAAGTGACATCTCTTATGAGTGCATTCAACACCTTGAACTGTGAAGTGCTGAGCTAGTGCAGACTAATGTCAATTAGTCTCTTTACTAACACTTGTCCCTCAACTTGCCAAAAGGGATGTCAGACATCTTCCTGCATGGAAAAGCATGAAGCTGAAAAAATACCGTGTTTGTTTTTTAGTCTATTCTAACAGAATTCCACTCAAGATATGATAGACAACAATATTCTTTCCTGAGAAGAAGACAGGAACATCTTCTCTGGCCAGAAGAGCAAACCAGCTCTCAGCCTCAGTTCTTCTCACCTCTTTCAGCCTCAGGCACTATAATAGAAACTTAAAACACAATCAGATTCCCCAGTGTCTCAGATTTTATAATAAACTCTAGGACTCTCAAAGTTTTTCTAAGCACTAGATTTTAACTTACATAATGTGGGACTGAAAAAAACATTTCCTAGATAAGGAGAGGCAACTTGACAACAGAATTAAAGGTAATACATCAATCAGGCAGTCATTTTTTCCAGTGAACTGTCTTTCAGTTTCACCAAAGATAAAGGTTTTCCACGCAGAGCACAGCTGAAATATTCAAACAAGAATTAGATATTCATATGACAGAGTTACTTACAAAGGTTTGAAAACGAACAATATAAAATCTGATACCCAATACCAGAAGTTGGTCTTTAATGATGGTAAGTAAGATGAGAGGCAGCTTTGCCTAGAGCAGGCTCTCTCATAATCATGAACAGGGGTGCTTAAGTTATCTCTGCAATAACTAGCAGCAGGAAGTGAGAGGACCCAGAAGTGCTGGATTCAGGATGCCAACTCTTTATTTTCTCCTCCTCTATAAGCTTGCCAGCCCAGAGGCTCCAGGACACAAGCTGAGTTAAACAATGGCTCAGCAAGGTGAACAAAGGAGACGTGGCGATAGCCACAGAGCTGAACCTGATGAGCTGCAGGAGCAAATTACCTTCACAAAGCTGTTGACAGCCATAATGGCCATATCGGGCTGGCTTTTGGCGTAGTTCATCAGGTACAGGTAGACCAGCTTCTTCAACTCCAAGTTGTCAGTCTGCATGCAGTTCACAACGTCAGGGAAGAGCGAGCTGGACAGACAAACAGCAGGGAAAAAGCAACGAGGTTACATGATATGCAAAGGGATAGTAACAACACCAAGGAAGCCAGGAAAACTGGAGTTCCACTCTGGCTACCCTGCTGTCTCATGAGAGGTCAACCTCCCTCCCAAAACAGCTTGCAATGGCTTTCATAATAGCTTTATCATTTGAACTCTTCTAGGACTTTGGGGAGTTCACCAAATGAGAAAACTCTACCACGTCAGGCCTGGAAATGAGGCCACAAGAAAAAAAAAGCTGCTTAAAAATGTTTTGGTAACACGGGACATTTACAAAGAACCTGCCAAATTTCAGACTAGTAAACTCTAGAGTGATTAGGAGCTTGAACACTGACAAGCCAAGTTTCACTCAAATCCCAAGTGGCAATCTGTAAAGAACACAGGGTATCTGCAGTTCTCAGGTATTTATGCTGTAGAGATCTAAAGGGGAAGGGCAAATGATGTTGGCTAAAAGATTATTTTTCCCTTTCTCTCACTTTATCTGTTCCTTCATTCTACAATGCATGGTGCTAAATTTGCAACCTTATATTAATTTCCATGGCAATGGACCACATTGCCACGAATCCAGGACTGCTCCCACTTTAGGGTAGAGTCCAGTAGCAGAAGCGGAAGAAAACGTTCACTCAAGCAAGTTTTTCTGATCTTCTCAAAGACAGAAAAAAGTACTGGGGTCCATGCTGCAGAAGGTAAATGCCTGATTCCTTTAGTCATTATGAGGCAAAGGTTCAGTTTAAAAACCACCACTCATTTTAAAGTGTAGTTTAAATTTATCCTATGACAAGTAAGGCTAAGAAAAACTGCTTGGAAATACCTTTCTAACACTAAAACCCAGGCCAGCAAAACCAGTGAGAAAGCATTATGTAAAGTGACATATAAAATAGTTGAATTCTGGATGGGTTTTTTAAAAAGCGCTGAAAACGGTTGTTTCTTTTGTTTTCAGTAACACGAAGGAGCTTGAGAAACCTGTGACTTAAGCACAGCACAGGCAAGGACACAGTCAGCCTCACTACCTAGCCAAGAGGACAAACTCAGAGCTCTTCTGGGGACATGTGCCACTACACCCAACTGAGTTTCCAGAGAACCAGAGCTGCTACAGATGAAAGAAAAGTTGCTTTTACCTGACATCTTTCCCCACGGTCATGGCTGCAATAACCTTCTTTACAGCTTCTTTCCTCTTCTCTTTTTTTTCATTATTGAGTTCAGCCTTCAGTTCGAAAATCTCGCCTGGCAGAAGACAAAACAGATTGAGGCTCTTGGGAGAAGAAAAGGGTCAGGCTTTAGGGGCAGCTCAGAAGTGACTTTTTACTTTCCCAGCCTGTTGTTCTCATAAAACGAGTACAGCATCATGTGGACCTGCCAGACCTTATGGAGAACGTGTCTCACTGAGAAGCAAAGCTGCAAAGGGAATGATAGGGGTTATACCTCACTAACGAAAAAGCGGTTAACAAGAACCACACTGCATGTTGCAGCTCTTCCACTTCCAGAACATTAAATCACATCCCTGTAGCATCTGTTTCTCACAGGCAACTATTATACAACCAGGATGAAAAGATACTTGGAGATGTCAGATTAGCACCAGCTAAGAAAAAAAAAAAACAAAAAAAACAACAGCAAAAGAAAATCCCTGGACCTAACTTAGCAAGGAATTTTGCCCAGACTTCACAACTTTTGCTCATCACTGCCTGCTTCCTGCAAACACAACGAGCAAACAAGCAGACTCCAGGATAGTCCAAATGCTGGGATATGCAGTGGCAGAAATGGGAAAGCACAAATTTAGTCCAGTGGGATAAATTCCTTCTGAGCTAGAAGGACAGAGCTACTACTAATAGAAGTAACACAGCTTGCCTGCTTTCTGAGGTTGCCAAAGCAGCCTTTCCATGACACTAATTCTTCCAAATATTACTGCATGGGAAGTCAGCTCAGGCTAGATCACAGAAGTAGCAAAGTAAGTTTGCAAAATAAAGCAACACATGCAAAATACAGCTTATCAGGCCTGTTTCAGACAGAGCAAGTAGCGTGAAAAGGATAACACTCTCAACCAACAGACAGCCTTCCCCAGGAAGGAAAACAAGCAGTATCCCTACTGGAAGCCACAGCCTGAGGACACATTATAAATATTAAAATATCCCTGGCAAAATATATTTTAGCCCCTAACCTTTGATTCCTACACAGGAATGCCACTTTGTCAGATCAGCAGCACTAATTACAGAAGAGCCTGGTACAAATAGACTAAACAGGTCCTTCAAAAAAAAGAAGAGAAGGTGCTGTTCTGAGGAATGCAGTGAAGTGACCACTCGTCGTAACTCCTGCCTGAGAAAGAGACACTCGAGTTACTCACACGTAGAAAGTGACCTGGAGCAGAGCAGAGCTGAGCCAGCAGCACACTGACCACAGCTCCCACAGTGCAGGCTGCCCTCTCCCAGCCATCCCAGAAAAACCTGCCTGATGCCTTGGGCCTGAACTTACAGATAGACCAGCTCCTTAGAAAGCCATAAGCTGTATTTGCTTAATTGATGAGCTCATTCTGAAGCTTAATTAAACATAAATAGATCAACTCTGTAGTATGGTGGGGTTTTCTTTTTTTTTTTCCCCACTGGTTAAGTGTTCATCAGAAACATTCAGCCATTCTGAAAAGGAGAGGTTAATGTGAACCATTTTCTACATCTACTGGAGAAAAATGAGCAACATCAGGCTTAAACTGCAACCAACAAAAGTTGGGATAAACGCTGTGTATTCAGCAGAACAAACCCTCTGCTGAAACAGGTAAATGGGTAAAACATCCTCCAAAGGTCCTGTCCCATCTTCCCACTCTTAACGGCAGCAGTCTGTCCTGAGGTGAGGTGACCACCTACAATAAAGCCAAGGGAAAGTCAAACAGAGCACTGCAGCTCTGGAGGAAATGGCAATAGGAAATCCCACCACCTTTGCAACAGTTGGATTAGAAAGACACATTTATACCTTAAATATTAAATGTCTCTCAATCAACTTAATCCAGGCAAGCCCAATGGAACAACCATCCTCAGTCCTGAGCTTATTAGTCCATAACTAAAACTTTGTCTCTGACCAGATCTGTGCTCAAGTCCCAACATTTTTTAATCTGATCCTTGAAAAAGCAGCAATTTGGGTCATTTTGCGCATCACAAAACCTAAAAAACCATCATTTTTGTCTTTTGTCATCATGGGGCCTTCTTTGGAAGTTTCTCCCTGGATGATGAGGATGAGAAGCAAGGACAGAGCACAAGTTCTTCTGCATGCAGTTAAAAAAGCCATGTAAAAACAGCCACCCACCACCTCCAATTCACTGCACCAGCTTAACACTAACCTTTTTTATTGGTTGTGAAGTATTTGGAGTCTGTCATGGTTCCAGTTCCTTAAAACACCTGGGAATAACAATAAGAAAAGAAGAAGCAGTCAAACAGCATGGCAACACCCAGCTCGTGAGGCAGGAACTTGGAGAAAGGACGGTTGGTGAGTGCGTAATGTAAGGGAAGCAACAAATGATTGACATCCACAGCCACAAGTTTCACAATCTTCCTTGTGCTGCCATCACTTGGCAAACCCAGGGATTTAGGGGACTCAGAAGAACAATGCGAGTGAAAACACAACAGCCTGAGGTGGACAGGCTGGGAAAGCAGCCCCACTTCTTAAACTCTCGGTCACAGAAGGGAAAAGGCAGTTTTAACTCCTTATAATCAGGAGAGCTTGGCGTGTTCTGCAGCTGTCTTTCCCCTAGGTACACAATTTTGTGTTTTAAAAAAAAAAAAAAAAAAAGCACTACACATGTAATATCTCCACTGGAAGTGAGATATCCATGTTTCAAACAAAGGAAACTCAACTCCCCCTAACGATACTTTGCTGTGTTGCATCTTGCTGGAAGCAACAATTAACCCGTCTTGCAATATCCACCCCGAGGCCCCTTCATTTCTATCCCTTCTTTTGTTCCTGGGAGATGCAAAGCGGTCTTATGAAAAGAAAAGCCATGACTTTACAGTTCTCTCGAGCTTGAAATTGAAATTTTTCTCTGCCAAGATCTGGCATCCCATCTCTGACACACACACAAGCTTATTATTTCAGTGTTACACTGCTTTTTAATGGACAGGACTGAAAAACGCTGCTGGGCCAGCAAGTGCTGAAGAGAGTTGAGAGAATGGTCTCACCAGCACTTTTCTTGCTCTGCAGAACCAAATTATTAATACCTTAGAATACAGGAATTGCCCAAACATATGTGGATATCCATCACTTCAGTCTTAAAATTGCCAGCTCTGTGACAAACATGACTCAAACAGTTTTCAAGTACTGGCTGAAAAACAAGCATGAGAGTCGGCAGTCTGACTGTTTTTGAAAAAACGGTCTGCACCAGCACTAAGAACCTATGGCCCTAAAACCACCCACCCCCAGAAAGGGTTTTCCTCCCTCTTTTATCCTTTTTCTATTCTTCCCCCCCATTTCCCCTTCTCTTATACATAACTTTAAATCTACCAGCAAAGCAGCAAGTCATCTGTTCCCTCAACTCTGCCTGTCTTGCCTCTAAACTTCGAAGCTCTTGCTGGCTCAGCAACAAAAGGACAAGCTTAGCTTTGAACTCCAAGACACTGCCCAGTAGAGCAACCAGTTTCTTAACACTTTCCTTCCTCATCCCTTAACTAACCCCAGACCATTCTTCCCCCTCCCACCATCCACCTTGATCAATTAAGTTCCCAGCAGCAGCAGCTGAGGGGTAATGCCCCAATTTCTACCACCTTCAACGTGCTCTACAGCACAGCAGTGTAGAGCAGTTGGAGTCTTGTCCAACTGCCAAGCAACCAGATGAGAAACAACCTGTTGCTTTGCCCAGTTCCCCCAGAGCTCCTGCCTGGCCTGGGTGGTTACTGCCTCATCCCAATTAGACTGGTTTTGGTTTGATTCCTCTCCCTTTCTTCTCTTACCAAGCGGGAGACCAAACTATGCCTGAGGACAGCTCTGGAAGCACATTCCTCCTCCTGAAGGAGAGGTTTGCCCTCCTTCCAAAACAGAGGCTGGGTTGGGAAAGCTCACAAGCCACAATATTGCAAGAAAATCATGGCACCACAAAAGAAAAAAACCCGTCGAGGATCTCATTTTATAATTAAAAACACAGCCTGTGGTCAGCTGCAATGCTATGGCTGACACAGCCCTTCAGATTTCAGCCCAGTTTAGGAGATGATTTAAATGTTTTCCTCTACAAGAGTACTTGGCACGACGGCACACCAAAGGCATTGAACATAGCCTTGCTGTTCTTTGTTTGCATTATTTGTGAATTTGTCAGCATGGGTCACACACAATATTGTTGTAACAGTGGCCAGAACACCAGATTATAGAGAAAATCCAGAAGAAAAAAAACTAAACCACCGCACCATACACATCGTCCCAGTTGCATAAAGCTACATACACAGAGGGAGAAACCTTGCTGAATTTCAGAGATGATCTTTAAATCCCAAAGCAGGACATTTCACCTTTTTCCTAACTTCAGATCTTGTGTTTGGAAACATGAAGAATCCTAGAAACATTCAGACAAGGCTATGCACAACATATGTCTTTACAACCTGGTTTGACAGATGTAGGTAAGATCTGACTCGGGTCAAAAAGCAAACTACCATATTCCAAGTGCCACACACAGGAGAAATCTCTTTTTCTCCTCAGCTTGCAGATTTTTTGCTTCATGAATGTCAGAGTCTGCTTTGCACATTGTTCAATGACAGCTTGCTAGCAGAGCTGAGCAATATCTCATCCACCAAACAAACTCAGCATGGTTTACAGCAAGTCCCAGATGAAGGCCAAAACCAAAACAGCCCAGATATAAAATAGCAATGTTTTAAATAACTCAAGAAAATGCCTGCTTCTTGTACATAAATCGAAATTGAAGACAGCCAAGATAAATTATGACGACATCGTGAACATCTTTGTATTTTTAGAAGAAAATCTACATCTGATTGCTCCCTCCTTATTGTTGTTCTGTGTCCAGCACCTGCAGAAGAGGTGCTTGAGCTGATGGCAAAAGGTTCCTGTTCCAACCCCAGCAAACAAGAAGATACAAAATAGGGGAATTTCTCCAGAAGCTCTGGCAGTGCTTAATGCTCTAAGTATTGGGTTGTCATTTAAATGTAGACTGAACCAAAACCACAATTAAATAAAAAGGCTAAAGAACTCTCATAACCACAAAGATAAGCTTCATAAACCCAAAACCACCCAGAAAGCTGCACCCTACGTCTGACCAACACCTGCTCTGCCCCACACATGACTCCAACAGCCTGACCAGCTCACCACACCAATTTCACATAGGTGTAAATAGGAAGGTTGCAGGTTTAAGGCCTCAGTGCTGATCAAGCTCCCTAGTATTGAAAGAATACAGCCCCGAACCCCTAAATCTCTAAAGCAATCACCAGTTTAACTTGGCTCTACACTCCAGCTGGTGCCACCACCTCTTATCTGCAACCGTTTCACCTGCAAAGCCAGTGAGTAGCCACATGATAGCCCAAAGGTGGCTCAGGGCTGATGGAGCATCAGAAAACTAAACAGAGCGACTGAGCATGGATGGCAAAGGGAAAGCAGCACTTAAGCTTCAGAAACCCAGAGCCCTAACAGTATGTGCTAAGGGCAGGGAATTCATCTCCATCTTGGGGAGCAAACACCCCTTTGGTGCTCCACACCTCACTCTCAAATGCCTTGCAGTTCCTATCACCAGCCTTCCTTCCTCCCCACTGTCTCCCAGCACCCTCCAGTTGCAGGAGTTTCCCCCATCAATCCCAGCTCCCCTCCCCACGCCCCCTTTCCCAGCGTTCCCAGCTCCCGCAATAACCCAGTCCTCACCCCTGCCCAGCTCCACCAGTATCCCATCCCACTCCACAGCACCCCCATCCCTGCCCAGTTCCACCAGTATCCCAGTACCTCACTCTGCTCATTCCCATCCCACTTCACAGCACCCCCATCCCTGCCCAGTTCCACCAGTATCCCAGTACCTCACTCTGCTCATTCCCATCCCACCCCCAGCACCCTCATCCCTGCCCAGT
The DNA here is from genome assembly GCA_004320125.1 of Scolopax mira. Classification (NCBI taxonomy): domain Eukaryota; kingdom Metazoa; phylum Chordata; class Aves; order Charadriiformes; family Scolopacidae; genus Scolopax; species Scolopax mira. The sequence goes on along the minus strand of BJBW01001726.1, from coordinate 8,579 downwards.
TTCACCGGTATCCCAGAAGCTCGCTCTGCTCATTCCCAAACCCCCAATCCCCAGCATCCCCATCCCCATCCCCAACCGGTTCCACCAGTATCCCAGTAGCTCGCTCTGCTCATTCCCATCCCCTGCCCTCGCACCGTACCCCCACTACTGCCCCCTCCCAGGGCCCAGCGCCCACCCTTACCCACTGCCGTCACGGCCCAGTCCCCCCTCCCAGTCCCCCTGCGCCCACCCGCCCAGTCACTCTCCACCCCCTCCCAGTACCCCACCAGCCCTTCCCGGTGCCCACTCAGCGACCTTCCTCACCCTCTCCCAGCCTCCCCTGCCTGTTCCTCAGCAGGGCCTCACCGCCACCCCAGCCCCTCCCAGTTCCTCACCAATGCCCCTCCCCACCCTATCCCAGTTCCCCATCCCAGTACTCCCCCCCCCACCGCGTCCCAATGACGGTTCCCGGCCCTTCCCGAGCCCCGCAGCGGCCCCCCCCGGCCCCACTCACGGCGGCGGGATGGACACACCGCTGCGCGGGAGACGGCGGCGAAACCGGAAGCGGAGCGAGACTAAACCCTCCCCTGCCTAGAGCGGCCGCGCCCCCGCTACCATAGAGGAGCGCGGGGAGGAGACAGAGCGGCCGCGCTTCCGGGGGGGCGTGGGAGGGGCGGGGGTGCTCCGCGGCGGTACCCGACGGGGCACTCCGAGGGGGAGAGGGAGCACGCCCCCTAACGGCGGGTCGCAGCGCAGCCGGCGCCATGGCGGAGCTCGGCGCCCACCTCACGGCCGCCTCGGCCGGCGACGACCGGCCCTCCATTTTCGAGGCGGTGGCCCAGGACAGCCTGATGGCCTCCCTGAAACCCGCCCTGCAGCACCTGGTCAAGGTAAGGGCGAGGGGAGGAGAGGGAGGGCCTGCCGGCGTCCTCTTCCTCCTTCCTGCAGGCCTCCGCGCTGTGGGGAAACGGGACGCTGAGGTAAACTGTCCTGAGGGTGAATATTCTGTGAGGAAAGTGCTGCAGAAAGGGACCCTGGAGAGGCTGCCCAGCTCTGTGCTGAGGCAGAGTCTACATCTGGCCACACTCACAAGCCAGCAGGCTCGCTCTTTAAACCGGAGACATGATTTATAGCTGCTGTAACTTAGCATATTGCTCTGCTTCCGGTTCCTTTGGTTTTGTGTCCTTTTCAATAGGTGCTGGCCGAGTCTAACCCTGGCCGGTATGGCTTCCTTTGGCGCTGGTTTGATGAGATCTATGTCCTGCTGGATCTGCTGCTCCAGCAGCACTACCTGGCCAGGTGCAGTGCCTCCTTTTCTGAAAACTTCTACAGTTTAAAGAGGATACCGACAGGAGATCACAGGCAGCAACCTCTGGCCACTGCCGGCCTGCCAAAGAGGCAGCACTGGAAGTCTCTCCTCTTGCTGGTTCTTGTTCCTTACCTGAAAGGAAAGCTAGAGAAACTGGTGTCCAGCCTGAGGGAAGAGGATGAGTACTCCATCCACCCGCCATCATCATCCTGGAAGTGCTTTTACAGAGCCTTTCTAGCTGCCTACCCCTTTGTAAACATGACCTGGGAGGGCTGGTTTCTTATCCAGCAACTGTGCTATATCCTCGGGAAAGCTCAGCATCATTCACCCCTGCTGAGGCTGGCTGGTGTTCGCCTGGTCAGACTGACTCCAGAGGATATCCAGGCCCTGGAGAAGAAATTGGCTGGAGTCACCTCAAGTCCAACACACAGGTATGTGAGAACATGGCTCAGCAGCTGCTTTCTAGAAGGTTCTGTGGATGTGTTAATCTGGAGGTGAAGCCGCAAGTAAAACCATCCTGTTCTCCAGAATTTCTTCAGGATGAAGTTTACCTCTGTCAAATTGTGCTCCAAAAGGGTATATCGTTAGTGTAAATAAGGAAACAGTTAGCAGGGATTAGCTTCACAGGATTTTGTGGTAATAAAATTGCAAAGTTGAAGAGTGGTTGGCACTCCAGCCTTTATCCTGTTCAGTTTTTACCAGCACTTTTCTAACAAGGGAATTAGACTGCAACAATATTGCTAAAAGGACTGAAACTTCACTCTTTGATCTGAGCAGCAGCTAGTCATGACCACATTTAATGTCCTGTAAAATGATGATCCGTAAGTGAAACGCTCTGTGATCCAGGTCTCCTCAATCCAAACTCTTCCAATTTAGACTTCTGAACTTGAAGCTTTCTTAAAATACACAGAATCTGGGACAAACAACCTAGTAGTTGCCTTGTATAGTTACTCTTGTATAGAGTAGTGATTTACTCCCCAAGTCCTTTTTACCTTGGTTTGCAGATGGATAAATGCAGAGTAATAATGATTTCTCCATATCTTCTTTCTTTTACAGCATTAAAACACAAATGCAGTCAGCGGTGAGGAAAGCATTAAGCGGCATCGCCTTCTCCCTGTCCACTGGGCTGTCTGTCAGCATGTTCTTCCTCCAGTTCCTGGACTGGTGGTACTCCTCCGAAAACCAGGAGACGATCAAATCTCTGACAGCCCTTCCAACTCCTCCGCCCCCCGTGCACCTTGACCACGGGGCCAGCTTAGCTCTTTTACCTAAACTGAAGACCGTCTGCCCTCTGTGCCGCAAAATCCGCGTCAACGCCACGGCCCTGGCCACCTCTGGCTTTGTCTTTTGCTACCGCTGCGCCTACAGCTACGTGAAGGCTCACCAGTGCTGCCCCATCACGGGCTACGCCACCGAACTGCAGCACCTGGTCAAACTCTACTCTCCAGAGAGCTGAAAGGCCTGCCCTTGCTTTCAGAGGTACAGCCCCTGGGGGGGGGCAAGCCGCTGGGTAAGCGGGAGCCTAAATTCACCCTTTACATCCCATAGAAGGCTTTCGACTGCCACAGCTCATCCGTGAGTTCTGGAAGCTCCTTTGAACTTGGCAGCCCGTCGGAGTTTTGCTGCTTTTGCAAATTCTGGTAAGGCTCTCCCCTTTGTTTGGTGGCTGTTTCAAACGCCCTGGGACAGTTTCAGAGGGATCGGACAACCACAGGCTGCCAGCCAGCACAGAAACACCTTCCGAGACCAACCAAAAGGGAAGAAATACTGATTTGGATAAAAAAAGAATGCAGATGTGAGGAACAAAGAGCATCACTAGTAAAAGTGCTGCTCGAGGGTATGAGCCAGCAAATTAAAGATTTAGGGAATGGTCTCTAGGTGAGTTATTCCTCCTTTAGCAGCTTCCCAGGCACTGATGCTGCCCAGGGCAAGCTCTGGCACTAGAGCTTGGCAAAGAGACAGAGGCAGGCTCTGATCATGTCACTCTTAAGTTTCCCTTCATTTTCAGGCTAATCGCCTTTGAATTGAGAACATCACACCCCTAATTCCCATCAACAGTTCTAAATTAAGGCTTTCGACTCTTTAAAGAGCAAGAGGTGGTGTGTACAAGCAAAGATACAAGAGGCACACCGGAGAAAAATGACAAACCAGATTAAAGCAGCAACTACGCCAAATGATGAGAGCTGGTTTTTTGTTTTTAAAAAAAAAAGCTGTCTTTGAATCTGTTATTATCTGCTTTTATAAAGCAAAATTCTTATTTCTTCTCTGGGTATTAGAAAAAATGGAGTTTGCTCCTCTAGTGGCTGTTTACACAAAGGAGACTAGACTAAAGCTGCTTTCATTTTTGCAGATAATGATAATGGGTATAAGATTAGTATTTTCAAGGCAGGGAACCTTTAGCATCTATGGTTAAGTATTACATTGCAATTATTCCAGCCCCAACCACGTAGCACATTCATAATGTAACAAAGCATCCTTTCATTAAACGGAGGAGAAAAGAGAACGTGTGACATTATGGCTGGCTCTTCCTCCACACCTGATTTTCCATGATGGAAGGTTTTTTCCTGACTCAGCTGCAGGGAGCAGCAGTTTGTTACTCCAGACATCCTGGGGAATGTTTAGAGGATACAAACAGCAAAGTTCAGTACACAAAGTACACTGGTCTTTCCAGATTAAAGAGATATATGTTCTAACATTTAATCCACTGAACTGGTTCATTTTTCCCCCCACTTTAGCTCTGCTTCAGAAGATAAAAGTCTTTAATATCCTCCCCTCAAGATAACAAGGTTATTGAATAACGTGGGAAAATACAGTAATTTGCATTTTCCCAGAGATGCTCTGGAAAAACACCTACTGTAACAAATGAGATTTGTCCCCAGTGCTTATTATCTTTCTTCTAGACCCCTCTGCCTGTGCCACTACGGAATAATAATAAAAACTGTCTTATTTCTCCTTTTTCCAGTAGTTACGGGTTCCATAAAGTTAACCTCTCTTCCTTTAGAAAACCAGTAAGAGCGCACACGTCTTACTGGAAAAGAAATCACTTCAAGTGATTTCTTCAATCACTTCCTCTCTCCAGAACAGCTACCAGACACCTGCCTGCCGGGCCATGGTTGCCTTCTACTCACAACACCCTCTGACCCTGCCAAACTCAGATTTGGCCAACTCCATGGCAGCTCCAAGGCCTGCACTGAACCACCCACATCTAAGCCCCACAATTCTGAACAGCTGTAATTACTCCTGAATGTTAGATTTGGGCTCTTTAATGCCTAGCTGGCTAACAGGCATTAAGCCCACAACGGTGAGAGGCTCAGCAGTTACCTGCCAGAGTTCCTCCAGATGGTTGCAGAAGGCCGACTTGGATTTGACAGTTTCTTCTAACCCTCCTGACCTTAGTAACCAAATAAATATCCATTTATCACATTTGTTGCTCTAAAAAAAAAAAAAGCTACAAAACAGAATCATATGATACAAACATTCCCGTTTATCTGCTTTTTGACTTATTAAAGCCATGATGGTCTAAAGATAAACAAGAAAAGATTTTTTCAAGGAACTCCAACTTTATTAAACCAACCTTTGGACTTCCATGACTGTAGAGAAGACACAAGTTCCTATGTATCATACATGCATTTAGGATGCTTTGTTGTTCTGTTGCTTAAAACAATTGCAACAAAACTGAAGTTGCCCCATACGTTACTGCCAGAACTTGACTTTGCAAGTCTTTTATAAAACGTTTAGTGACCCTCAGACACATTCACAACTCCTCTAGAGGCTCTGAAAAAATTAATGCATTAGCATCTGAGTTACTTTCCCTCCTGTCTTAACAGAAACCATGTGGCTTCTCCTTTTCAAAGAAAACCACTATAACTATACTCATAGGTACATATTCCCCGAAGAAGCTTCATTCTCCACAGGAAGAGAGAAATGAACGTTAAGGTGTCACCAAGACCTGGAAGAGAAGAAAAACTAGATTAAAGGATAGCTCCATATCTTTTCCTTTATTTGCTTGATTAGCCCAACCTTTCCCTGCCCCTGCAAAAAGGCTACACTTTCATCCAGAGCCAGGCCTCCACACCACAACTCGCCTCCAAAAATATTCCTGCCTCTGTGCTGGCAATCACTAGGTGAGAATCCAGCTGAACCAACTGCTGATGGGGTGTCTACAGGAGAGACAGCTCAGACTCCACTTTACAGAGTCTGCATTACATTTACAGAGAAGATACAGCAGCAAATTATCTGGAGTTTCCTATGCCATGCCACATACAGGAGAAAAGAAAAAACCAAACCAAGAAACCCCTCTCATTGCAAGCTCAGAATTACACCCAACATTGCAGCAAGATACACAAATCCAAACAAGTATTTGCACTACTCATTTTTCAAATCAACAATTTTCTGCAGTTAAAAAAAAAAAAAGCTAAAAATTCTTAATATTTTTTCAGTATTTTTGAAGGTGCATCAAAAAGAAGGCAAGCTGTTTACTCTAGATGAGCTTAGCCTAAATAAGCTCAGAGAGAAGATTACGTGATCATGCCCTGGTCAGAGCAAAGACACAAAGTCTCAGCAATACCAGTTCAGAGTCTACTTCGCTCATCATTGCTCTGGATAAATCTACTTCCATTCAGTAAAGAGCTTGCCCCCAGGTTCTGGGGGTCCTAGAAGAAAAGGGTTTTCCTTCTAGGGGAAAAAACAAGCACACACCTCCTCACCCTGAATTAACATAGATTTAACTTGGGCTCTGGGTAAATTCTTTTTGGGATCACGTGGCTTTCTACAGGACAGTTTGCAATAAGTTAACACTGACCCAGGTAAGATGAAACAGGGATGGCTGTTACGAGCCTGAAAAAGTGGTGGCTGTTTCTACCTTCTTGAACCCACCTCTGTCAGAGAGCACCATGGAGGAGGTGGTACTTCACACCATCAGCAGATGTGGTCTCTCCACACAGAGCTCGAGTCTTCAGCTGTGTGCATGACAAAGCCATACAAGCTGAGTAACAAAGACAAAAACTTACTATGTCGCCTTCCAAAAAAAATTGTTTGTTAAGCCAGCAAAACCCTTCTTTTTCCTCCCAGTGCACCTATAGACACACTGCCACCCCACAAGGCAGAAGAGACTCCAAACTGGCATTCGTTAAAGTTTTGGCTGATCTGCAATCATGCAACAGATAAAAGGAGTTTAATGCTCATCGATTAATTAAGGGTGTGGGTTTTTCACCTTTAACACCTTCTACTGTTACAGACAACATGGGGATGAAGCACATTTAGTGGGGGAGGAAAGAAGGGGGGTGACGTGTCTGATAGCTAGCTTCCTAGCTGGAGCTGGGGAAGATAGGTCATAAGTTGGGGTTCCAAGGTCAAGGAGAGCCAGTACAAAGCAAAAACAAGAAGGGAAAAAACTGTCATACCTATAAATATTGCAGAAGTCAGTGGCTTTCGAAGGGTCCAGAGGCCTATTTTGATCTAACCCTTCCCTCATGCCACCCGTTTACACCCTGTTTCCCATCTCCTTCCCTGCATTAACCCCTCCACACACACACACCCCCCTTGCGGCTCTTCAGCCCCTAACTCCTCTTCCCCTGTCCACCCACATCTCCCCAATTCCCTACCCCGCTCTGAACCTTGCATCCCCCAGATAACCCAACCCCAGATACTCCCCTGCTCATCACCCATACAACCCCAGATGCTCTATTGCGGTCGGGTTCGCCCCCCTCAGACAGCCCCGCCAGACCTTTAGCCTCTCCAGAGCCGCCGCCCCGCACCCCGACCCCTCAGCTTCCCTGATCAGCCCCCACATTCCCCAGACCCCTCAGTTCCTGTAGCCGCCGCCGCCATCATGTCACCCTCACGCAGGCTCAGATACGCCGAGGCGGAGCTGCCCGCCTTTGTCCCACCCCCTTGGTGGCTAACAGCCAATGGTAGTACGCGTCACTGCCTGCAGCCAATAGGAAGGCGCTTTAGCAGAGCTCGGGCCGGCGCGAGCGTTTCCCGCCCTGAGGAGGGACGGCTCCACGATCGAGGAGCGGCGTGATGAGCGTGGTATCACCGTGAAAACAACTACAGTTAAAAAGTACAAAAAGACACAAAAAAAATCATCATTTTTGGGGAGAAATCAGAATATTCCAACAGTTGAACAAAAAGCGCTTTGGAAGGAAAAGCATCATGATTTAATATAGAAGTTAAAATAAAACGCTTGCCTGTTTAAAGGCAGATGGGTAAATGCATCCTGTGGATTTAAGCAGTAACGCGGCTCCTCTTGATGGGCAGCAGTTTGCAAGAAATTCCAGTGCTACACACGTTTCCCTGGGGAGGGGTCCTTGCCCTTGCTGGGGCCTTTCTGTGTGGAATCAAGAGGAGGATCCAATCCGAGGGGCAACAACAGCCCTGTGACATACTAAGTGTGTAGGGAGACTCGGAATTCAAGAAATAAAAAATTTTTTAACCTTTCCATACACCTGTGGGTTTCATTCTGACTCTGTACAGCCCACAAACTCACCTGCAAGGAAGGCAGGGAACTTCCTCAGCAACCGCTGGTGGGCACCGTGAAAAATTCAACTGGGAAAAACTGATTTGCAATGAATAATACACTGGCTCCCACCAAGGAGGCTGAGCAGGAGATTCTCTTTTATATACGAAATATATGCTAAAAAAAAGCATTTTTACTTTGTTCATGAAGCTGTAATACTGCCCACAGAATATGTTTCTATTTCCTTCCTGTTCCCCAAGCAATTTTCCACAGTCAAACACTACCGTGCTCTTTTTCCACATTATTTCATTGTCTCTCATCTATGTCCAAAAAATAAACAACTTTGTTGGGTGGATCATAGAACCATAGAATCACCTGGGCCAGAAGGGACCTCCAAAGGCCATCTAGTCTGACCCCCCTGCAGTCACAGGGACACCCCCAACTAGACCAGGTTGCCCAGGTCCTTGTCAAGCCTCACCTTGAATGTCTCCAAGGAAGGGGCCTCCACCACCTCCCTGGGCAACCTGTTCCAGTGCTCCACCACCCACATTGGAAAGAACTTATTCCTAATCTCCAATCTAAATCTGCTTTTCTTCACTTTAAACCCATTGCCCCTCGTCCTGTCACAGCAGGGCTTTGGAAACAGGCTCTCCCCAGCCTTCCTGTAGCCCCCTCAGGTACTGGGAGGCCACTATTAGGTCTCCCTGGAGCCTCCTCTTCTCCAGGCTGAACAACCCCAGCTCCCTCAGCCTGTCCTCGGAGCAGAGGGGCTCCAACCCCCTGAGCATTTTTGTGGCCCTCCTCTGGACCCATTCCATCAGGTCCATGTCC
>BJBW01001724.1:0-50307 GCA_004320125.1 Scolopax mira | reverse complement strand
TGGTCCCTTCCAACTCAAAAAAAATTCAGTGAAATTCAGATACTCGTTGATGAGGAGCAGCCACTATTTCTGCCTTTTCTCAAAATACCTATACAACTCATCAAGGCTTACGGCTGGCCAGTTCTGCAGCTATACAGGATCTTCACAAGTTACTTAAACTTGAAAAAATCATGCCTTTCATTTATTTTTCCTAATATCTTGATCCATGCATCAGACTAGTTCTCAATTTGACAGAATGTATCAGTATGGAATTACATCTGCTACAATGTGGTGTAAGAAATATAACCACAAAATAGGTATTTCTCTGCCAATGAATAGATTCTTTATGTATAACACATGTGTTTCTTAGGCCTTATCAAGCTAATCACCAGTTAATTTAAGGTTACTCAGAAATAGTTGGCAGTTTTACTGTTGTCCAAAAATGAAAAGCATTCTTAGTACAACCCTATTAACTAGTTCTTTATGGTTTGTTCTTGTTCCTATAAAAATTGTTAGTTGTGTGGGACCTTTATAAAGTCATCAATCTGTTTTGGCACTATTACTGTGGATTTGGGATCTCTTCTGATATAAGACTGGCATATCACTTCTTTCCTCTTTTCAGAATTAGCAAGAAGCACTTTCTAAAGATAGCTGGTATCAACTTTCCCACATTCTCTCACAACATTTAATCTTTAGTACATTCCAGATTAATTAGAAGAGCATTTATTGAGTATATAATATATTCCCTGGAAGATAATTTTTTAATAAGACATGAAAAAGACAAAAATTAGTTATCTGAAATTAATATGAGGGATCCATTAGAATTCTAACTCATGATCAAGAAACAGTTTAAAAATGTTCAAGGTCTACAATATCTGTAAAATCTAAGGGTTTTTTTTTTTCAAATTAGATTCTTTTGAGTACTTTTCTACGTTTTCTGCCTTGTGCCTTTTTTTTTTTTACATTCTCTGTGAGTGATTTGCAATTGCCATCGAAACATTTAAAATTAATGTATTGATGGTCCAATCTGGACAAGCTTGTTGTACTTAATTGATTCAATGACTTTTGTCACTGTTAGAAAGGAATATTTTTAGTGAGTATGTGTTTGTTTACAGAAACTGAGGCATAAATATCTTGAGAAGAAAATACCCTGATGAAAAAGAAGGACTTCCACAAGTGGTAAGTTGCTAAGATAAATAGTTGTGTAAGACAGTGATTTTAAAAATATTTTTTCAATTACCTAATTAATAATTTATTTTTCTTTCCCAAATATTACATGTGTTCTCATTGAAGATATATAGGCACCTGGTGTTAGTGTCACTTCCTAAATTGTCATGATTAATATAAAAAACCCCAGTATGTAAGGCTTCTGCAAAGAATGGAGACTATTGTTAAATTCTGGTCCAAAGACAGAAAAAACTATAGCAACTGAATGATTATTCTTACTGGAAGTGTGCCATAACTCTACCTTACGAAATTATCTTAATATGACTATTGGAATAGGTAACATAGAAATTTACTAACATGAGAGCAAAGGTTGAATTTATAAGTGAAATCATAAATTACTCCTTAGCTCACAAAAGACAAATCATGCCACTGCTGCTGTTTCCTGGAGTTTGCTGTGCACTTAGGAAAATACAACCAAAGAAACAAATTTCACCTGGTATAAGATGGTGTGACCCCCATATTTCTGTTGGAAACACAACCAATTACTATGTTCTAAAATTAATTTGTACAGAAAAGAAACTCATTCCTATTAAAAATAATGCTATTTCTAGCCTTTATTAAAAAATTAGTCAGCTGAAGTCTAGTGTTTCAATGAGTTTGTGAAAAGAGTAAAAATTTGCACTTATCCTAGGTTACTAATCCAACTGATAGAGTTGGATCACAGCATTTTTGCTTATATTTTTTCAGTGAAATATTGCCTGTTACCATACAGTAAGTACAGTATGAACATTTATTCAAATACAGGAAACATGCTAAAATGACAATGTGAAACAACAAGGCTTTCAAACACTGTAGAAGAAATGGAGTCATAAAACTATTTGAGTATTTATTATGACAATGAATTTCTGTCAAACTGTCATATGCTCTGCTGTAAAACAAACTGAAAATATATTTTGACTTCTAATTAAAAGGAATTCACTATAAAGTTACTTACAAAGTATCTAGATATGAATCAGGACTTCCAGGGAATCTATTTCACACAAAGTAATTCAACATGAATTTTTCTATTTATTTCTATAAGATTTAGAGTAAGCTTTCTGCTATTAATTACAGGGCTAAGGAAAGTTGTTTTGTTCTTCTGTCTACCATGGTGATAGCTGGCTTTGCATTCATTTAAATAATAATTTCCATGTTATTACAAGCCTTTCATATCCAAAAAACAATATTCAGAAATGAACATAATATAATATATTTGTTTCTGTAACTTTTCAAACATAAAATACTCACATTCACTTAGACACACTCCCATAAAGCAAGGCAGAGCTCTAATAATAATTCCAAAACTGTCCTAAAACATCATCATCAATAGCACGTCTCATAAACACAGCTTCATCCACGTCTCAAGGGCAGACTTACATGGATACTTTCACCTCTCACAGACACAAACTGCTAGAAGCAAAATGCTAAAGGCCATAATGTCTGTCTTCATCTTATCCTTACCATTTGTTTGCAGTCCAAATGCACCTCACAAAACTGTAAAAGTGATAGAGATCATCTCAGAGTTCAAACAAAAACACTGAAATGGTGACATGGTAAGACTGACACCACAAACAAAAGATTTAAAGAAAAACGCACAATTCCCGGCAGTGCTCAAGCTTATCACCACCTTGAGTTGCTATCCATCAAACTAAAAGAGGATGACACCACCAAGCAAACACCAGCTGGAGCATAATCATACTTTATACTTCTCTAGTGCCTTTATCTGATTACCTCGAAATACCTGACAGACATTAATTCATTTCACCTCAGACTACTTTCTGCTGCCAGCTAAATATCACTACAGTCTAAATAAGGGATAGTTGAGTGGCAGTGCTGGTGGCCTAAACTTTCAACTGACAGTAATTTGCTCTCCTTGCTCTGCACTAGTGGTAGAAAATGCACATGAGGAGATTCTAAAGGTTTGTCAGAGCTTGGTCTACTCTACAAATAAGAGTTTGGGCAAAGCAGACTCTGGGAAAAGAACAACACCAAATATCCCCAGGTTTTATTATCTGTGTGAGCAGATTGGCTCCAATATCTGCTTCTAACTTAGCCTTCATTTTTGTACATGGCATCATGAGAAACAGAAGAATCTTTCTACTACACCAGGGCCAGGTTTGCTATTTTTAAAGAAAGCACTGCGCTTGGGAGAATCTGGAAACGTTACCAGATTATAAATCTGTTTCTTTAAATGATGAGAGAAAAAAGAGATGACATGAAGATTACTGATTTATATTTGTTAATATGATTCTCCATGATTATTTTTTCTTTTAAAACTTTCACTCTCTCTCCAGCAACATAAAATCAAAGCTAGTGACTGGCTAATAGTGGAAATAATATATCTGTAAATATTTGCAAAGTTACATCTGTTGACCAATATTTCTAAACAAAGAAAACACAAAAGTTACCAAGGCTGGGATTGTAGGACAGACCTATTAATAAAATAGGTTTGGCTACATTTTGCATCATAATACAATTCCCAGATTACAAATACCACAAATAACATACAAGGAAAAAAATAATAATAACTACTATATAATGTTGTAGGATATCACAGCTTTATTTTTTATTATTTTATTGCCTTTCTATACTTCTCTTGATTATTCTGCCTTGCTCTATCATGTCTAATATACAGACCTTTAAAGATGACACTGGATTTGGAGCTCCTAACTATTCTAGGTGTGCTTCTTAGACACAAAGTGAGAACTGCTCTTCAAATAGTAAAACCTCTGCAACTGAAAGGTGTTTTACTCTGATACAGTCATCACAGAGTCAGATTTTTAAATCAATATTACAGGTAAAAAAGAGTAAATTTCTAATACTATTTCATGGTACAGGTGTGTCATTTATGACATAGGACATAGGAATACGTATTCAATCTCATGCCAAGTTTTGGACTAATACAAGTGATCGTTGGTCAAAATATTTTAAATTTTACAAAAAGTGCTCATAAATTAAATTACAATTTCCTATAAACATTTTGCGCTTAGTTACAAGAAAGTACTTTTTGTGATTTTAAAAGGTATTTCCACCAAAAAAAAAAGACTGGGAAGCAATTACTAGCAGTAAGCTAAATACTAATGGATGCCATCAGAAATAACAATTTTAAAAAGTTACTTACGCCTGTCGGTCCCTGTACATCTTGTTCACTTTCTCCCACTGGAAATTAATCTGAGTCAGCTTGTCTTGTATATTTGCCGCTTCCCTTGGTGTAGCACTTTGCAAAGTCGGTGTCTTCTTGCTGTGAATAATGTCTATACGACCCAGCAGTCTCCCCAAGCAATCTTTAATGCTCTGAAATACCAAGATTTTACAAAAGAAAAACAAAAAATTGTTTATAAATAAATAAAAAAACGTTCATAAGGAAAATAAAGAGGAGAAAAATTATAATTAAATAGAATAGAATAGAACGGAACAGAACAATTTCAGTTGGAAGGGATATACAATGATAATTTAGTCCAATTGCCTGACCAGTGCAGGGCTGACTAAGTTAAAGCAGGTTATCAAGGGCATTGGCCAAATGCCTGTTAAACACTGACAGGCTTGGGGAATTGACTGCCTCTCTAGGATGCCTGTTCCAGGTTTGAACACTCTCTCCGTAAAGAAATGCTTCCTAATATCCAGTCTAAACTTCCCCTGGTGCAGCTTTGAACCACTCCGCTGTATCCTCACTGGACACCAGGGAGAAAAGATTAGCACCTCCCTCCCCACTTCTCCTCCTCAGGAAGTTGTAGACAGCAATGACATTCCCACCTCAGCCTTCTTTTCTTCAAACAAGAAAAACCCAAGTTCTCCACCACTCCCCATAGGACATTCCTTCAAGCCTTTTCACCACCTTTGTTGTCCTCCTCTGGATGCACTCAAGAACCTTCACATCCTTCTTAAACTGTGTGGCTCAGAACTGCACACAGTGCTCAAGGTGAGTCTGCACCAATGCTAAAAACAGATAATCTTTTGACCATCTGGTTATGCTGGGTTTGATGCACCCCAGGATGTAGTTTGACCTCTTGGTTGCCAGGGTCCACTGCAGACTCTTGTTGAGCCTTCCTTTTAACCAGCATCCCCAGATCAGCCGCTCTCCAGCCAGTCTTCTCCCAGTTTATACTTGTTCTTGGCATTACTCCATCGAAGGTGAGAATTCAGTATTTCAACTTGTCAAATTTCATTCAACTAATCATAGCACAAAGCTCCAATCTCTCCCTCTGGAAGGCCTCTTGTCCCTCAAGAGAGTCAACAATAGCTTTGACAATAACAACATTTTTACAACTGGGTAATAATGACCGAATGTCCATCCTTTCTTTGAACTTAATAAAACTATTTCTGAGAAAGACAAGGGCTGGAGGGGAAGAAAAGTGGTATTGACTTCATCACTCATTAATTCCTCTACACCGAGATTCCATCTGTTTCAACCCCCTTTCTTCTTAAGAAAGCAGAAAAAAGTCCCATTTAAGCATTCTTTAATTATTTTGTTGTTTATGCTTCTTTTTTGTACTTGTTTGAGCAGATATAAAACAAATATCAACAGCATGAAAAAAGGACTTTATCAGGTATCACTGTTTTTGCCTTTTCCTTTCACAACCCAACACTTATCATTCTTCAAGTTGTCAGTTCATGATTGTTTCAGAGAAAGACAAAATATTTCACAGTCACACCTACCTAATTGCACAATGCATGTATTGAAAGACCAAAAGGAAGAAAAACTGAATTTACTCTGGATTTTAACATCTTTAAAATGTGTGAAACCATTTAAAACTCTTTACATTGTCAATGACCATTAACTGACCATCATCAATCCATTCAGTTCCATGACTGAATTTATACAGGTTTTCTTTGTGCTCTATAAAGCAATACATAAATACACTGTTTATTTCTGTTCTGTGAACTAGGTAGTGTTTGGCCTCTCTCTTTCTACTGATTCTTTTAGAATTCTGAATGACGGAATTTGTTAGAAAACTCAACGCTGAAGAAAGACATTGTCATAATCTGTGTGTTGACTTAAGGATAAAAGCATTGAATGCAACAAAAGGTAATAAGTAGAACCTTCCTCCTTTGAATCAAGACTGATGTAATGAAATCCTCTAGCACAGTACTTTCTGTCACACTTCAGTCGACCATCCAAACACGCATAAGTTGGTTGTTCCGTGATTTCCGTGTTCTTTACCAAAAAGACAACATAAATATTTTTTTGAATCAACCATGAGTTATATAAGGTTACCTTTCAGCTCCAGATTATGAGTATCAAAACCAGAGAAATAAATACAGGTTTTGAAGAAAAAAGATGATCGTTATGCAACTAATTAATACAGCTTTCATTTCTTTGCAGTCTTGGTAACATACATCATATGTAGCATTACCAGAGAGGAAACACAAGCAAAACAAATCTTTCTGCAACTCATTGAATCATTAATTCTTAACATTTTCATTTCTTGGAGGTGTAAAAATAAATGTCTCCCTACTCTATTCAGTGTCATAATATTTAGCCATTTCTTACCATTCATGCTGTTTAATGAATTCTTAATACAGGCATGCACATGTCTCACTAAAACTGATGCACAGAGAAAGGAATACTTGCCAGATAAAAATCTACAGCTATATTGAGCTTTCAGCATAGAATAGTTTGGGTTGGAAGGGACCTTTAGAAGTCATCTAATCCAGCCCCCCCTGCAATAAGCATGGGCTTCTTCAACTAGATCAGGTTGCCCTGGACCTTGCATGTTTCCGGGGATGGGTTGGAAAAGACCTTCAAAGATCATCTAGTCAAGCCACACTCTCTGCCATGGTCAGAGACATCTTTCACTAAATCAGATTGCTCAAAGTCCCATCCAGCCTGACCTTGAAGACTTCCAATGATAGGGCATCCATGACTTCTGTGGGCAACATTTCTCCAACTGTTTCTTCAAACTCCCTAAATTTCCAATTCTGTTACCTATAACTCTTCTCCCTAATTTCTTCTTCATACATAAGCATCAAAATAAATATTTAGAAATTGTAGCTGAGAATTTACCAGACTAAATGAGCAAAGACTTTTAGTCTCGTTTAACACAAAAACATTCTCTAGTTGCTGTACACAACAGTTCTGCTGCAAGGTAAGGGAGAATGCTGATTTGACAGAGTTATGAGAAGTACAAATTGCTCGTTTGTGTGTGAGAAGCTCTTTTACATTACCAGCACTTTTGAAAGGAAGCATGGATCAAAGGATGTTGTGTTATTTTCCAGTAAGCAGAAAAATAATGAGTGATAGAAAGCCAAACAAAAAAGGAAAATTTAAATTGCCATCTAACCCTGTCTGGTTAAACCCTGTAGCTAGAATGTGAAGGTTTTATCTCACCATGCATAAAAAAATCATAATTGCCTTTCTTTCATTTGTGAAGAGCGGGCATCAAGTTTGAAGTAATATAGGAAAGATTTGGAGGCTGTAATGTACCAGGAATAGATGAAGACTATTAGCATGACTGGAGTCTTCATTGATCTTTTACCATTCTTGCCATGGCAAATGAGTTTATCCAGAGTCCCTCAGCCATCCTCTCCTATGGATTCTGATAGACACAGGAAGTCAGCACTGAAAATCTGTGCTTTATTTCCCATGCATTGTTAGGAATAAGAATGCTGTAGTTATTTAGGTACAACAGAATTCCAGCCTACACGTATGCTACGCAGTAGAGTTATTAAAGAAAATAAAAGCTGCATTAAACATTGACAACCACAATATTCCATGACATTTTTTTTCCTTCCCTGCATCTCCACTAAAAATTACATCTCAGATATTGCTATTTTACATTTCTATTTATTGTTCCAACAACATGATCTTCAGGAAAATTTTCCAACTCTAAATCTGTTAACTTACATGCCATTTGCACAGAGTAAACGAAGTAAAAAAAAAAAAGAAATGGACTTTCAATTTGAATAACTATTATTCAGCAAAATCTCTTGTAGATTTATGTAAGGAAAAAAGATATTTTAAATCCAAAAATTATTATGACATGGTCAGAAAGGCCAGAAAATGTTGACTTTATCCTTAAAAGGCTAAGGAAGAAATGGAAACAACTTCAACATGTACTACTCAAGATAAGTAGGAAATAAGCCATCAATTCTTTAAATACCTTGAGAAGACAAAAATGACCAATAAATCAAAAGTTAAATGTTAAAAGGGATAGCAGATTTTTCTACATTAGCGTTATTATCAAAGCAATGAAATCCTAGAAAATGTCAATTATTTTATTTTTGTTTGGATTCATTGTCTTCTGTTATATATTCTGATATAGTATGTTCTGAATATGACATGATATTCAGACACTAATATATTTATGTTTTACTATTAAGTACATAGAAATATTATTTCTCTGTCATAATATCTAGAAATATTATTTCTCTGGCATAAGAATTTAAGCCATGGACCGAGAAATATATTTCATGTTATACACCTTAGTGGTTATGTATGTTATCCAACTAAGTAAAAAAATATGTTCTTAAATATATGTGTCAAATTTCATGCACCTGGGAAATCACAGGTTAAAAAGTGTATCTCTTGATGATTTTTGCTTAACCTTGGAAAACAATGTTGGGTTTTTTTTTTATCTATGATTCATAGAATGAAATAAACAAGATTCTTGAAATCTATGCAAATGAAACAAAAGAAATTTAAGACAGACATTCAGCAAAGGAAATTTCAGCCCTGTTGATTTAAATATACCATAGTTTTAAACACGTGGATTTTCATACACGGAATGTCACACAGCTTCAGTAACAATTCAGCATGAAAAATAGATACCAAATAATCCAAAATCTGTTTCCTTACATAAACAAGGAGTCACTCTTCATTTAAAAAAAAATCTGTTTATGTCAGTGTTATTAAAAAAAAAAAAGATGAATGACTTTTTTTGTCATGATGCCAATTTTTCATACCTCTCCAAAAATCTCATCAATCTCTTGTCATGTAGGTCTTGTTTATGTGGTTTTGACCTTTATTTTGCCCCTCTCTGTTTTATATACTTTCAAAATACTTAGTATTCTTTTAAAATTTAACATACTATGCATAGCAGAGCTGTACTACTTACTGAGAAAGTGTTCTGTTCTGAATATCATGTTTTAACTCTTACTCCAGAACAACAGCTGCTTTTTTGGATCAAAATGAATGCTGAGAATGTATTTTGAAGGCATAACTCAGTCCACAGTTAATTGAATTATTCATTTGTCAAGTGTAATTGAACTTACTGCTTTCAGTCTGCCTTATATTTTACCTGTTCCACCATTTTCTTATCATTGCTCTGCTCCACCATTTCATAATGCCGAAGTTATTTGGGATGTTTATTTCTTTTTCCTGGTTTTAATCAAACTATATTGCCCAATTTGTTCCAATTTATTGCACACTCTAACCAAATATTTAAAAACTAAATCAAACAACATCGGTTTTCATGCAAGTTTGATGTGTTACCCTATTAGCAACCTTCTTCAATGAATAAAATTTGGTATAAAATAAAGTTGTTGCAGAGATATAGGTAGCTACTAGGCAGAAGCTTTTAGTCTTGGAAAGTTATCCTAAATTGGACAGACTTCATGGACAATGCGAACTAAATTGAAGCTCTTCCAAATCTGTGAGTAGGGAGGCCTTCCCTGTCTCTTCCCTTTCTTTAAGTTCTGTATTCTAATATGTCTCTTCTGTGTATGTTTATTTGACTTCTAACTCGGCAACTCCACATTTTTCTTAGTAAAGAAACTTAAAATATTAATGTAAACTATATTTAGTTTCTATATTAGCAGTTTCTCTTTATTCAGCATTTATGAATTCTTTTGATTCTAGTAATGGATTTTTTTTTTAAACACATTGTCCACGCTATCTCATGTCTAGATAATATGTTCTACAATTCTGTTGTAATGAATTGGTTTAAAATCAGTATCTTAGAACCATGAGTGTAACAAAGTATATTGGTATATTATTAGCAGTACTAATATGAAGTGACAGGGAGATAATGACAATTATCCTAATAATTTTCTCCTCCAAATTACTTGCAAAATATTTTAAAAGCAACAAGCAAGACAAAATCTGAATGCCTCTTTAAATGAAAAAAATCTGGCTGTCATTTTATAATCAATTAAAATTATTACACTGTATTTACTATTTTGTAAAATATAAATATAAGAATCAAAACCTTATGAAAATGTGACAGCAATGATCTGAAATAATTACATAAAAAATCCCCATACTAGACAAAAGACAAAAAAATAGTCTGGATTTCTAGAGCTGTAAAGAATAACAGGGCTGTAAAGAATACTAAGTTAGTTTTTGCCAAAAAAAAAAAAAAGAAAAAAAAAAGGAACATTCCATGAAGCTCTTTATGACTAGTAATTTGAATCCACGGGTCCTGAGAAATGTGACTTACATTTAGCAGGCTAATGAAAATACTTGTAAATAAAAAGAGAATGGCAGACGTCTTGTCTCTGGGATGATTCACATTCCCTCCCTTGTCAGCAATCTATTATCTAGTGCGAAAGTTGGCTGGGTCTGTGTCAGTACTCATTACTCAACAAACCTCAACTAATGTCTCACTCTGTGTTCCTTACTCAAATCTCCTTAAATCTTGGTTTTCTATGCTCAGAATAACATGGATGATTAAGGTATTAAATTTTATTAATCTGAATATAACAAATATCAGGGGATAAAAACATAAAATCTGTCCAAATCTTCCAAGATTATATCCCCTGAATATAATGGATGCAACATCTTTACACAACCTGATCCATGACTAAAATTTTGCGTATTTAAAGAACAGGAGAAAAAATAACTAAAATGTTACGAGCTTCCAGGACACACTTAAGCACTCAAATTAAGTAGCTCCCTTTTCATTACGTCTGAATGTCAGCTCATCTCATCTACCCAAGAAGGGACTTCCTGTGTTCGACACATTTAAGTAATCAAATGAAGTGTATGTGCCTACATGTGTGCCTACACACACTGAAATTGTATGTTTTTTAACCAAGCCAATTGATTTTCTAAATATTAAAAATAGATGAAATAAATCTATGCACTTCAGAATTGATAAGTGGCATATTCCCATATGTTTAAAATTAGTGGTCTATGAATGGGCATATAATTTCTAATTTATGTCATATTTTTGCTTTTGTTCAGAGCACAGCTGCTACAGACAAAGAAAGATAATATAGCTGACCTTCTATCAATGAAATCCACAACTGGATGGCATAAATGCCCAAGAAAAAAACCAAGCAGATCATGTATATATGTGCATGCACAACCCCATGTATTTCACACACATACTCCATCTATCTTTCATGTTGAAGAGAACAGCTTGAAGCAGTTAGTTATAAACAATGCCTTGGGAGATTTTGTACCATGGTTAACAGAAGTGCACAAAGCTTTAATTTTTATGAAAAAAGATAACAGAAAGTTATTAGCAGCTGAAGTGACAGTAGCCTTTGGGGAATGATCCATCTCATTGCTCTAGAAAGGAAAAATCTGAGTGCTAGAGACCTGGATAGCAGTTCATTTTCACAACCTGGAATTTGTCTTTGTCTTTGTCTTTGCTAGAGAAAGACAACTTTCTGTAAAACACTCAGTTCCATAGCTATTTGTGTACAAATCAGCCACCAAGCTCTGCGTTACTGACAGATCTATTTGGAAAGTGCATTTGATTACACACAGTTCTAAGGTATTTATATATATATATATAAAACATAATTTTATGCAAGAAGTTACATACACAAGAAAACTCTTTTTCAAAGAGCCAAATGATTTTCCATATTAAAACTTTTATGTCATTGAAAAATACTATATCTCAATGCATAAATATTAAGCAATGTCCCTGCTAAAATTAAGATTATTAACAAAAATAATAAGACACGCCTAATATGTACAGACCCTACTGCAGGTTTGCAGTATTAATTATATAAAGCCAGTAGTGTCAAGAAGTAAGTTTGAATTCACAGTTAATATAATTAAGTAATGAACAGGCACAAGTATGCCATGACTTAACATGACTCCTAATATGAAAATATACTAAATGCTTTCTCACGGATGGCTATAAACACAAACTAAATTTCTTAAATTCCAGGTAGACTGTTTCATTTTAGCACACTAATTTTTGCTATGTGTTAGCACAGAAATATGTGTTAGTGGTTAATACATGTATTTATTTCATTGTATATATCTCCCACTAAATAATCTGGAGCTTGAAAACATCAAGTAGCTTGCGTGAGATAATCATCACACAGGAAAACTTTCTTAGTATGAGCAATATAACTTCATTTCCTAAAACCAGATTTAGTTGAATATATGCAAATTTGTACATTCATTTAACTTTCAGGAAGCATTTGGAACATCCACTGCAAGTGAGGATAATTAACTAAATTCTGAAGGCATTTTATGCCTACACTTGATCATGTAATGAAATCTATTGTAATTACAACCAGTTCTATATGGGGAACTCAAAGATTATGAACTCCATCAATATGACTATCAGTATATCAGTAGCAGACAGAAGTACCATAACATTTGTGCTTATGATAAAATTTGTCCTATTTTGAGAGTATATCATTAAGCCAAATTTATTAATTCTTCTATCTATGAACTGAGATTTTCCAAACAATGAATTGGAATTTCATCTGTGACAGAACTGTACTACTTAAAATGTTTGTTAAATACTGTGAATAAGTATAGTGATGAAGGAAAAACTCAGGCATCTTATGTCCTAATGCTTAAAAGAGCTCGTAATAAGATAATTGCAATTGCTGACTTACTAGATAAAGGGAGAAGAGTTGGTTTATCTATCTGATTTTTCCACTCTCTAAGGCTTGAAATGAAGAGAACAACATTCATATGAGCTGGTTTCAGCAGATTTACTAAATGGGCCCATAAAAGCGTTATAATTTACTAAAAGTTAGAATTTAGCAGATTTTTACTGTAAAAAACTTGTATTTTGCTATTTTACACCCCTCTGATATTAAAAATCAGTGCTAAAATTATCTATGACAATTAATAAACAAAATTTTTATTTGTATTTGATACTTATCCTATTGGATAAGGTTTAAGTCTGAGTATACATATTGACTTTGGAGAAAAACATTCAAAGCAATTACCATGAAAAATTCTTGTAAATAAACTTATTTTTCCTGTTAAGGATCAATTAAAATGGGAATGAAAAAAACCAAACCACCAAACAGCTTTAAAACAGACCTATTCATGACAGTTCTGTAATTTGATTCATGCAAGTCTGTCAGGGATAAAAATCAACCACAATTTAATTTCAAACCTTTTCCAACCAGCTGCCAAAATTTATGCACTACTTTTCTATTTTTACTGCAGGATAATGACAATGATGAATGCTTTTCCTTAGAAATAAATATTCATTAAGCAGCCTCAGATCAAAACTATGCCCTTCCTAAAGCCCATGAATGTGCAAGAGCCATTTGCCTCTTCTATGATATTTATTTAGGAGGGAGATGGAACTGTGCCCACAAATGCAACTCATAACAATTTAATCGTTCAGTTAAATTAAACGTATGGCAATACTTGTAACCTCAGTATCAGTATTATTAAAGTTGGTGTCAACTCTGATAATACCACATATATGTGGGTGAACAACAGATTAGTTACGGATATAAATCAGATAAAGCCAAAGGTAAAACATCAAGAAGAACTAAAAGGAAGCCAACTGCCAGTAAATCGTGTGATGTAAGTCAGTGTTTTTGCTTCCAATCTAGTAATGAACATAACTTCATAGACAATGACCAAGTGGTAGCTCATTAGCCATGATTTACATGGTCTATGACTTTTTTTGAGCAGAAGAATCCTTCTATTAAAAGAGATCGTTTAGCATGAAGAATGACAATACCATTGGCATGTTGTGTGATTCAATGCTCATAACCACTTTAATTTGCTGGTACTAAATCAGAAGTGGTAAAAGGAAGGGTCCACTGTTATTTCACACAGTCCAATTATCAGTTAGATGCTTCCTTTGCTCCAATACTTTACTGTTATGCTTCACTACACGTACTATGTTGCCTGGCTAAGAAATTGAAAATACCGTAATTTTCAAAAGCTGATAAGAATATCTATAGTGAGTGTTTGCGTTTCTGTACATATACAGATGCCTAAAATGTGTATCTAGGCATGTATAAGAATCATAAATAGATGTGATTTTATAGAAGCTAACACCAGCACATATATGTGGTTTTGTCACATGTCCTCCACTGGGAAAAAAGATAAATGGGCTCCTACAGAGGACAACTCAGAGCACCTAGCCAGAGCTCCTGATTCTCCTTCTTTCCCATAACTCAATATAGGCAAATTCCAGCCTCCTTAGGCTAATGTTTCTTCATGTTAAAACTTTTCCTTCCTCAAAATAGAAGAAGTTCTCTTCGTGCTGGATAACAATTTGAAATTGCTGCAATTATATACAGCACTTAAGCATGATTTTTTACAAGGCTTTCCTCACATAAACATTATGATGCAAAAGCGGATAGCTCATTCATCTGTTTAGTCTTACAACTTCAATCTTATTCTCTTTTTGTGTCAATTCTGTGTTGTAAAAATTTCACCAATTTCAAAGGATTTCACTGTTACAAGCGATGAAGAAATCAGTCAGTAGTATTTAAAGTCATATCAACAATACTCAATTAGCTTTTTCTAATCTACATTACTTCCTGGACAATATTTTCTGTTTAGTTAATTAAACTGTAATAATTGCACAGAGTACAGCCCCAATCAGAATTCAAGCCTTTTTGGTTTAGCATGGAACAGAACAGGTAAATTTTACTTGTTTTTATTGCTATTTTAATAAAAAATAATTTTGAATTAAACACCCAAAATAAAGCTGCCAAGATTGGGTGTGGAGAAGGTTACTTACTAACTACTTCAAATTACTAACACAGAAACAAAACCTTAACTACAAATTCACAACTTTAAATATATAACCGCCCCTCTCCATTTTTAGATTCTCATTTTCAAGGACATACTTTGCAGATACCTAATACTCCTGTCTTCCAAATACAGGTGATACAGATAAAAATAAATGAAACCTTCAGTGTTCTTATATTTTGCACTAATGTGCCTTCATATATAGATATCTGTATATACACACATCACAAAGAGGGGCTGAACCCTTATAAAACAGATGTCTATGAGAATAAGCACAAGCTGCCAATATACAGAAGCCTAAAATTAACAGAAACCAGTCATTCTAAGAAAAGTTTTCTATCTTACCTTGAGACACTCTTCTTGTTTGAAAAGATCCTCACAATCCTTAGCCTGCAGGACAGGAGAATTAAGGCGCTCTTCTACTTCAGACAAGGCTTGCAGAAGGTGAAGGATCTCTGCCAGGTATGTAGAAGGCACATGAGTGGTTTCCACAGTCATAGTTTCAGTCATCACAAAAGTTGTATCTTCATGAACTGTTTGCTAGTATAGATATACAACAGAATGCTTCCTTTAGTTTCTTAATACTACACAAACTTATAACAATGTAATTTCCAGTTCACAACCTAGAAACAATTAAAAATTATTTCTAAAGACAAATACAGGAAATATTTGAGGTTTCTGACACAGATCACTCCCACTCCACTAGTCTGTTTGAAATGACAGGTACTATAATGAATCCATGCAAATGTGCATAAACTTTTCTTCTGTTCATCCATCAAAGAAATGAAGATAGGAAATGCAAGAGTACTCTGAGATTACAGTGTCTCTGAGATTTTAGTGCTAGCCCTTTCATTTTAAGTCATTGCACCTCTATAAGAATCTGTTCTTCCTTATAGAAATTCCATGTATTCCAGGCCTAAAATACTAAATCATTTCAAGGTGGCAAGTAAAATAATAATTTGTATAAGAGACACAACTTCTTAAATAACATACAATACAAAACAACTAGGTCAACTCAGAACTTTCAACATTTACTAAAACCTTTCTCATTAAACTAGAAATTATAATTTGAAATTTTGTGATTTGAAAGATCTTTAATGCATCCATATTTCTAAAAGAAATTCCAACAACATACCTCGTTGGGATATCAAGATAATTTTGTTTTTATCTGGGAAAATATGAAATAGATACCCTATTCTGAAAGCAGATGCATACAGCAAATGTAAAGTAATTCCAGAATTTTTTGGTTCCAAGGAAATAAAGAGCTGATCTATGGCATTTGGAAAGCTACTGACATATAAGGTGACAAAATAGTGAATGTTTATACACATTCTCTACATTTCTGATTTGATGTGTTTATGGATCATAGATAAAAAGTAATACCAAAAATGTGATTTGGAGCTGGGAGTTCTGTGATTGCTTCTATTAACTAAACTCCAAATAAAAGATCACCTGTATCTCCATTGGAAAAGGCAAAATTTCAAAGATATAAATTATTTATGATTTAGTAAGCATAATACAGGATTCCTACTGTGAGACCAAGATCCATTGTGCTTGATGTCTGTCTTCTCAAAAATATAAACTTTATTTATTGAGGCCTTCAAAGAACTTCTACAAACAATTGCTGTAAGCGTTCTTTCAAAAATCAAGTTATTTAGATATGCCAGTCCTAACACAGATAATCACTGATTTTGGAGCCACATATGTAAATGACAATGGTCAACAGTCCTGAAGAAAACAGTATCATCGGTTAGCTACACAGTATGTAAAAGAAAACAAATATATACCCTATCTTGCACATATTACCTCAGCAAGGTGTCTCATTTTAATGTATCTATTTGCTCTGTCCATCCTTTCATAAGATGTTTCTCTCCTCAGTTACTGGGTTGAGTCATCTGCTTCTTTAATTTTCTTTAGAGTATTAAAATATGCATATACACACTCTGGAAGACGTATGCGTATCACATAGAAATCCCGTAAAGTTATCTGTGGACTTGTATTATTCTGTTGCATTTCTTGTGCAAATTTAGTTACTTTGCTTATATTTTTTTTCACTAAGAGACTTTCTCAGTACATCTGCTAACACTGAAACCTCTCTAGTTACCACATCACTGCTATAATTTTATTATTCAAAATAAGTTGCTTTAAAAAATGGTTTGCCCCCCATATGTTTCATGAATCACACACTTTGGAAAAATAACAGTTTGCCCCAGTAAACCTGAAAAACAAGCTGTCCCAGTTGATCAGAAAATAAGAGATTCTCAGCAGGCCACCGAGGCATGCAACAATATATTTTATTCCTCATGACTACACTTTAACACTTTTATATGTAGCAAAGAACTTTAGAACCACGAGGAAGACTTTAACTATAATTCTGTTTTTCTTTATGATAGAGAATAATGAATATTTATATTCACAGTAATAAAACCAGCATGCTAGGTATGCAAGGTTATTTACTCAAAATGAGGTCACATGAATATATAAAGTGACACACAAAATAGACATAGTTTCTATAGTTTAGTCTATTTTTTTCAACCCAAATTTAAGCTAACTTTGTACACATGTACACACATACATGTAAAATAAAATCTGTGCCTTCTTGCTCTAAATAATTCCTGAAAGCACAAAAAAAGTCAAGCAGAAATCTGATGTGTGAGTACTTCATGGCTATCATGCTTAATTATTAATAGTAGAACCAAAATTGTGTATCTTTCCATCACTGCTACAAAAAACTCATACAAAAGTACGCTTCAAGACAAAATTAATTGAAAGCTGAAGACGGGGCTGAATCTTGTATGATAGATATGGTTTAGTAATCCCTCAAAATACGTATAATATTTAACTCCCATGAATGTTAATGAGATGTATGTAACCATATAGTCATACTGTCCTTAGCAGAAAACTTTACATTCATATTTCTTACGGCTTGATGATTACGACTATGATTATAGTTCTGCAGGAAACAAGCAAACCATTAATTTTTATATTGTTAGTTAATCTGTAATCTGTACTATAACCAGATAAATAAATAAATGGATTGATATTTGAAAGTAGAGCCTACCAGAACCTGCCCTGATATTTTGCAATATTATTTAATACCTTATTCTAAAAAAAAGAGTAGCAATCCAAATGAATTAGTTTCTGAGTACTATTTAAATAAAAGAGTTGGAAATTTGATACAACTTTAGAAATCAGGGATTAAATTTCTTAGATTTAGTGTACTTTTCAATAGGTCACTGGTCTTTCCTTCTATCTTTCCCTTAATGAAACTAGCATAACAGGTCCCAAGGCAGAAGTTGGCATCTTGCACTAAGGAATGGAGGGTAGGAATAATGAAGAACCAACAATTTTAATCATCAAAGAAAAGAAAAAATTATTGGATCATCCCTGTTTGCTGGAATTGCCTTACTGTAAAAGGTACAATGGGCAGAGTTCTTCGCTATATTCTGGACAAGCATCTTTACTAGAAATGAACACCTGAAATAGAATTATATATTGACATTGTAATGAGAATTTTTTTTTTAAAAAAGGTGATTGTAGCAGCTGGGAACCACTATTATTAAAAATAATATTCATTCAGTAATGATATCTGCCATTGCTAATGCCAAAACAGTTCATCAGAAGCAAGGCAGGTTAACATTTTATAGGGATTAAAATTATAGGTAATTGTGTAAGAATAGTTTTGAGTAAGTTGAACCTGACAAAGTGGCAGAATGCATTAGATTATTACTTGAAAAAAATTAAACCATATGAAACCAATATTTAAAAATAACACATAAAGTAATTAAAATGTTAAGAATGATAGGAAAATGCTGGTCTAAATGGCCATTTCCTGTATTGTTATTTCTGCACAATAAATTTTTATTGATATTAATTTATTATGTATTTTTACTTGAAAGTCAGTGATATACTGATGTGCAAATTATGCCTAGTCTCTGAAAAAACAATTTATTTTGGGTAAGGCTTAATATTTCATGCATTGCTTTTCACCAAGCATTATCATCACTACAGTAGTAAATTGTATTTTCTCCCCCATCATTACATATTTTTTAACTAAGAATAAGATCTTTCCATAAACATAACTCTACCTACATGTGAGAAACTGATTTTATTGATAGCTACCACATCCTACCAGGTGACACAAAAAGACAAGAAATACATCCTTGTATTGCCCCTTACTGAGAAGGCCCTTACTGAGGCAGCTAAGAAGCAAAAAGCAAACAAAATCAAACAAACAAAACCCTCCAAGAAAGAACTATTGGAATTATGCAAATTTTGACCACAAAATCAAATATCCCCAATATGTGATGATCACTACCTATATCTAGAATGGTATTACCTGGTGGCATCCAAGGCAAATAGCCTCGGAGAATGCTGTTAATTTCATTTAAACACTGGAAAACTCAGCGTTAAAGCACATTTCAACCATCTCAGTATATTCATTCCCTTTCCTCTTTCTGCAGAGGGAATGATCCCAAAATCACTTTTGCTGTTCAACAACTTACACACAGAAAGCCTCCGACCTTTTAGTGTTAGGCTCTGACAACTTTTCCATTTTTGGTCCTTCCTTACCATAGGCCTCCAAACATAGTGACCTTAGTGTGCTCTGCTTTTGAATTAATAACTTCACCCAAACAGAAGATGTGAGAGGAGTAAGGTAACAAAAGACACCTATCAGCACTACAGTGTCATGACACTGCTCCTAGCAGCATCCTGATGAGACGTTCAGGAAAAACAAACAAACATGTGCTTCCTCCTGAAGTGAACTAATGCTTTAGAAAGTATTCTTTACAAGCAGCTGTAAGATATATGAGAGTGTAAAAAGTCAGAAAGTCAGTCATCTCTGAGGTATAAACAAGGGTGTGCTACACATACAAAAAAAAAAAAAAAAAAAAAAAGGAAGCAGATGGCACCTTCTGAACAAAGGCAGTCATGCCTCAGAGTCCAATAAACTTTGGAATAGTTTATTGCCTTTAGAGCACACTGTAAACTACATGATATTTGCTACCCCACAGTTAGCATATCAAATAAAAAATTACAAACACAAAAGTATGATTGAATGCTGTCAGAGATCAATAAGACCACTTTCAGGTATGGATTTATACATAAAGAAGCTTTTATTCACCCCTCCCTATGCCAACTGTGAATGATGATGTCAGCAGACATTCTGAAAAATAAATTCTGTGTCTTCAGTATTGCTAGCACATCTTACCTGTAAGTATGTATACATATAGCAAGTAGACCAAAATTATATCAATACTGTGGAATTTTCATTATGAGATTGGATGGCTTTAGACAATCACAAAAAAGTTATCTATCAGTACAGAAAGAAGCATCTCTTTAAAGTAGAGACCTAAATCCTCACTACAAGATTAAAAATTCATAAAATGCTTGCATAATTCCATGCAGGTATGGTCTTAATAGGCATTTGGCAGCATTAAAATCTGTTAAAAATGGTTACTTAAAATAAAAAAATAATCATATTTTCAAGTAGAAATGTAAATATTTTCTCATGTATGTGATTTTTCTACTCATGTATGATTCCAGTCCACAAAAGCTTGCATGTTGCAATACTTAAAACAGGTACTTTAATGCTTGTATCTGATTTCAGTGACTTTTATGTAAATTATAACTTTAAAAATACATGATTATATTCAGCAATGTTTTTCAACAAAGTGCTTTATGTCTTCACAGCACTCCAGTGCTAAAGCCCATCTTACTCGTTGAGAAATGCTGCATTAATAGTTTTTAGTCTATGATAAAACGAACCTATCTATTTTACCTAAACATAAAATGAAATAAAGCCAGTTAAAATTAAACTATTCTTAATAATGCCATTAATTAGAAAACACTTCAGTGAATTTTACATGCTAGGAATAGCAATAAAAAATTGTAGACTTTGATTTTGAAAACCATCAATCAACAAACATTAAACAGTATGAACTTACTTCCACTGTCGTATTTTTGACCTTCATAACCTGATTGAAATGCAAAACTTTTCTCCATAAGAAAAAGTCTGCTTAAAAACCCCTCAGTCATGCTACACTCTGATGAGCTCTGAATAGTGGATTGGATAGATACCTGTGGTTGTTGGACTCAAAGACTTGGATGACTACTTCATTCCACCCCCAATTTTTCTTTTTTCCTTTTTCTTTTAGTATGTTATTTTCTCTTTTGAATGAGAAAAGGACAGACAAAAGCTATAACAATTGATTTTAAACATTAAACCCAGAGTAAATAACAATTATATTGGTTCTTTCTTTTTTTTTTTTTTTTTTTTTACCCTCCAGGAGGTAAATATATAGTTTAAAAACTATGACAAAGCATTTTGATGCTGCTGCCAGTCCTCTGTGTTCTACACACTCTCATGCCTTTAAGCCTTCCAAGATGTAAAATACACTCAGTCGAGTGATAAAAGGAACAGCTTTGGCAATGCCTTTTTCAGCTGCATAAGAGGGCTTTTGGTTTATTCTGGTTTAGATAATTGCCCTCCAGATATGGACTCTCCTCAGGCTGAGGCACTGCTGTATATTGAGCTTAGCTGCAGTTTATTTGAAAACTTACCCGTTGCTCCTTACTAAAGAGCTGCTAGCATTCACACAAATAAGAGATTAACACAGCGAGCACAAATTGGAAAGTTTAGCAGTTCTGCTGTTAACTTTTAATCCTAACAAATTCCATTGGTATCTATTTGTTAAGCTCTGATTAAAAAAAATAATTCATTTCAGCTATAATGAGACTGGGAATCTTTGATGCTGTACTGTGTGTGATATCAGCCAGCTTTTCGAGGAAAAAAAAAATAAAAATAGAGCACTGTGTATCACACCCCAACTGCAATGTTACCATGTCCTGAAGAATAACAAAATCTAGTAGTGTTATGCCATAATTGACTAATTGGAACTTGTGGGAATTAGAAAGTGTCTCTTGTTTTAAATAAAACATGCATATATGTTAAATCTGATAAAGATGGCATATCTCAATAGTTGCAGTAGTTCAAAATTGACAAATGAAAGGAAATATTTATTTCTCCATCATGTGACTTTAAGCAGGTATTTGTAACACTATCAAAGGAAAAATGGAAGACTTTGCCTCAAAACCATTTGATAAACACTGCTCAGGCCATGTACAGTCACTAGCACTTTTGGGAGGAAGGGAAGCCAGTGATTCAAAAGAGATAGCCATTCTTAGTTCTAGAAATCAGTAAATAAGCAAATACTTAGGTACTCATGTTACATTTTGGAATGAAAAAAAATAAGAGCACATTGCAAAATCTATATCCTAGGCCGTCGACAGATATTTAAAAATGTTATTTAGGATTTTATAAGGGTTTACCTGGAACATACTTTGTTAATTGATTTATATGTGTTACTTTCTTGTAGACAAAATGTATTTGAAAGTTTTTATATGCTAACTACACAGAATACATAAATCCATAGTGTTGTTTACCATTTCTGGCATTCATCTTGTAATATTCTTCACAACTGAAAAATTACACACAGACATTATAAAGGAAATGTCATACTTAAGGAAGTACCTAGTTGACACTGGATTAAATCTTCTGCATAGTCCTATATCCTTGTAATCATGATGTCAAATCATGCCAGTCTCCATTGATTCAGTTAAACCAGCATTATGTATTCAAATTTGCCTGCACAGCAGGAAATACCCAAATTATGGAAGGAATTTCAAATGATTTTTTAGTCAAAATAGAATTTCAAAAATGTGTTGCTCAGATAGTGGTAAGCTATAGAGAAGAAATAGTGTATTGAGCTATAGAACAGTTTAACAACCATAGAGAAGAAACAGCTTCTGCACAATATGTTGGAAGGCAATGCCAACTTGTTTAATGGTTGATTTATTATGACTGCAGAAGAGCCCTAATCTTGGACAACATTTATTCATGAAGCTTTAGGGCTGCCTTGAATAATAATGTGTAACTCTACTGACTGATCACCAAGGAACCAATTAATGTTAAATAAAGCATAGATGTTAGAATACAGTCTACTGATGTCTAAATTGACTAACTCATTTTGAAATTGGCTGTTGATTTGTGATGCTAAATTTCCAGATATTTATGCAAACTATGTAATCTAAAAGTACCATCAAAGGACCGCATTAGTGCTGAATGCTAACAGCTTCAAAAAGCAAGGTCCGAAGCCTTAAACACTGACACCTTCCAGAACTGTTAAAAGGCATTATCTAATTATTTTCAATCTTTATTTCTTAAAATAACCTTAATCTACATTTATAGAGATGCAATCATACAGAATAATAATAAGGTCTGTCACTTAGGCTGATTGATACTGCAAGACATAGTTTCTTATTTTATTTTTTTAATAATGTGAATGAAATTGCTATCAATCCATCAGTTTTGAAAACTAATCATACATAGATATTCAGCACTTGCACTGTACACATACAAATTTACTTCCTTCTGCTCCTTTATGAGTATACTCAGAGGCATCCATGAAAGAATGAAACAACAAAAAAACCCCAAACCACGAGTGATACTAACATCCTGAATTGTAGAAAGGAGATGAACATCATCTCTTCAAAAGATACTATCACTTAGGACCAGGTTACTCTGCAGCAGGTCTTTTCCCTTATTATTTATTTCAATATTGTAGCCAAGAATTTTGACACCAATTTCCACACCATGTAATTTATTATGTTCATAAATTATGATATACTATATTAGAGAAAATAAAATGGTAATTAGCTGCCTTGTTTCCTAAATAGCTAGGTAATTATCTGGAAGAAAATACTATACTAGCATAGTGCTCGGTTTTGTCCAAAGTAAATTGAAAAAAAGAGATAACTGTGTGCTGTGTCAATCATGATTCTTCAACCAAAGTCTATTGGTCTTGTTTCCATCACAACCATACAGAAAATGGTAAGAAAAGCCTGTGGTGTTGCTGGATACATTCTTTTAACCACTTCATATAATTTAAAAATGGCATCCTAAACCAGCCTTAGTCCAATTTGCAGTAAGAGTTTTCATTCCTATGTTATGAGGCAAAGTTAAAAGTCAAGTTTCACTATTAAACTAGAGAATGTAATTTAGATTACTTCACTGAAGTTTATAACAGATGATGAAAAATGGCAGAGTAAAAGCTTTTTTGTAAAGTTCTGTCATCTACAAGACAGGATTTTTTAAACTTCATTCTATTAAAATACTATAGATTTGCAGTGATGATAGTGAATAGAGGAAAGATTTAATAAGGAGATATGAGAGAAGACAAATATGCTTTAGAACAACTCAAAATATTGCAGTAAACTGCACCATTTTTATAAAAGAAGGCTATAGACAGCCTTCACTTAAATTACCACAATGTGTATGCATTCATTTTAATTGAAGTACATTTTAAAATGCATCTGTATAAACTAGCTCTTCTTCATCTATATCTTCAGTGTACTTCCCATAGCTTTCTTATCTTAAATTAGACATAAACCTAAAGTGTTTGAAATACAACTAAATTATTTGGAACAGACTTTCCAATAGTAATTTCCAGGTTGAGTGATGCTAGAAAATAGGTGTAAACATTCAGCTGTGATTCTCATCCCAAAGATTCTCATTCACCCTTTTGCAGATCATGGTCAAAAAAGCCCAATCTTGAGCTGTGCTGTGTAAAGCTACTTGTTTAAAAAGCAGCCACTGTAAATGTCAGAAAAGTTAAATGGTGTCACGGGGTCACCTCTTTCCTGTCCTTAGGAGACGCCAAGAGGGCAGGTTAAACAGATACTAATCCATCACTGTATATTTTGCTTTTCTAATGCCTTTTCTCTCTTTTATTCATCATCTCTCCCACTCATGTAGGAACTATGAAGAAATATCTTGCCCCATAATAAGAAGGCAACCATTACTTCTTTATTTACCCCAAGAAATATTTAAGAAAGGATGAGAGAAGAACATCACCTAATTCCAATGCTGCTGGTTACGAAAACTGAAAAGCAACGATCATTGGTAATGATAGCACATTACCAATAAAATATTCATGTTACTTAGATGCAAACAGCTAATTAGGACACCAAGTCCTGTGTTTATCTAACTGTGACAGATTTATTTCAATTAATGTTTGATTTATATATTAGAAAATATCTTTACATATAAACATATTTTAACAGTTAAAAAAAAATGTTTAAATTTCATAAAATGAACAAAATAGAGTCCACAGAGAAATTTTACTTCAGAAATTGCAAGATACCCTTAAAAGACTGAACTTAAGCAAACTCTTGAATTTCAGATGTAAACTTGATCTGGTTCCAGCAGTTGATCACATACTCTCTCACCTGAAGTGATCATCCAGTTAGGAGGTAAGCATTTTGAATTTCTGAATTCTTTACAAGAATCTTAAACAGAATAATGTCTTTTATTTGGAAAAATGAAGCTTGTGATATTTAGTTCATAGTAGGTACTAACAGTACTGGTATTTTATTTGTGTTTCAGATAACTATTGATCTGCTTGGACTAAATCACTTACCTTATAGAAATAAATACATGGTTTGTATAGCTATTTTCCTTATTCTTATTCAATCCATAGTCTGATTGGTATGAAAAAGATTTTATTACTTTTCCCAGTATGGCCAATATTCAGGCCCAAGCATTGCAGTAGTAAAATGACCATAAATTGCAATAGAATGCTTGTGTGTGTCACTAATGAAATTACTGAAATGACTTAGGTAAGCCTATTATTTTTTTTTTTTTGGCTTGTATATACATCAATAGGTACATAATTTTGGCTGTTAATAAGTTGCAAGAACAATATTCCTCTTGTCCTAAAAAGACTCTGGCTTACTGTTTAAAGGATGTATAGTTCAGCCAAGAGAGGAAAATTAAAAAAACAAACCCTACCACATCTGGTGGTAGAAAGAATGTTGGATAGCTTGATAAAATATGGTAATAGGATATATGAAATAAGAATTTATAGTGATAGGTCTACATTTGTGTTCATCTGGAATATTTTTTCTCATGATAAAGGCCTTCAGTACTGCATACAGAGTTATTTCAGTGAGCTCAATAAAATCTAAGCTGAGCCATGACATAAACGCGCTCACAGACTGCTGAAAGTATGGAAAAAAAAACCTTCAATAAAACGAGCATTAACTAAAGTTAATTTAATTACATGTAAACAATATCTCAATATCTGATCTTGATCATGATTTAAATTAAACTATCTGAATCTATTTTTTTCTGTGCAACATATCATATTTTCATCATCCCGGGACACTGGCATGGACTGTTGCAGATAAATAGTGACTGGAAGATTTAGTTTTAGACTGTAGGAAAGGGCATTGATAACTTTTTGGAAAATACTGTGTGACTGACAAGACTTAATGATTTTAGATTCTGCAGAGAGAATTGAGAAATAAATGACCCTTGACCTCTCGAATAGTCTAATTTTTACTGAAACGATTTTTAAAAAAAAAAACAAATTTAATTTTAATATGCAAAAATTGCATACTGCTCTAGGATTAAACATTAATGGCTTGGTTTTTTGAGGAGTTTTTTTGAGGAGATTCCATGAATTTCAGTGGGATTTAGTGTTTAATCATAATTTTAAAACATGATGGTAAAATATTCCACACTAAAATAAGTTAAATCAGCTTTCACAACTGAAGTTATTAGTGACTGATTTCAAATGGAAATTTTTAGCAAAATTTAAGTACAATGCTAAACTTTTCTTAACACAGTAATCAGAAATCTGCCCAACTGAAAAACTGAATTTTCTGCCCACTTTTAATTTTTCCACATATGAATAAAAACACTGACTGGGAGAAAAAATTTGTAAGATGCATGAACTCAAAAAACTTTTTGCCACTCAGTGTCATTTTAGGATTTTTGCAATTGTACTTATGTATTTGTGTAGCATGCTTAATCTGAAATTCTAATAAACCCACCTTTTTTTCCTACAGAATGCCACACATTATTCTCTGACAATTTTCACATAAAGAGGTGACCACTATACAAAATTGAATAATGTCTCAAAATTGGCAGTAAGCAGAACATACAGTATTTGAGGTAATATAAGTACATAACACCATATTATCAAAATTGGTGACCAAAAAATCCTTTTAAAACATATATATACACACCCATATGTATTTGTCAATTAGTTGCTGGATATTTACTGCTACATATCTGTGAGACAATCAGAATTTTATGAGAATATAACATAGAATCATAGAATAGTTGGATTGGAAGGGACCTTTAAAAGTCATCTAGTCCAACTTCCACTGCAATGAGCAGGGTCTTCTTCAACCAGATCAGGTTGCTCAGAGCCCCAAACAACCTGGCCTCGGATGTGCCCAGGGATGGGGCATCTACCATCTCTCCAGGCAACTTGTTCTAGTGTTTCACCACCCTCATTGTAAAAAAATTCTTCCTTATATCTTGTCTAAATCTACCTTCTTTTACCTTAAATCATTAACTTTTGTCCAATCACAACAGGCCCTGCTAAAATGTTTGTTCCCTTAAGCCCCCTTTAAGTACTGGAAGGCTACAATAAAGTCTCCTGGAGCCTACTCTTTCCCAGGCTGAACAACCCCAACTCTGAGAGGGTTATGATGCCAGAGACAGTGAGTTCCTATATGGTGATGGTTCCTATATCCTTCTTACAGGTCTTTCTAACAAATATTGGGGAAAAGTAAAATCCAGGGGAGCGTGTTCATTCTAAATTCATACTTTGATATCAAAAATATATTAGCTTCAACAAAGGTAAGAAATGCAAATCTGTCATTAAGTCACATAATTAAAGGGCTTCTTCAATGCAGTCTTGCTATGTTTATTCAATGAATCATAATGAATTGCAAGATATACAGTACAACTACTCATTGATTTATAACAACCTTCAATTGTTAAATGAGTTTGTTATTGAATACATCATCAATTATAAATAAAAAGTGCAGTAGTTTTCTATTTCTTTTGCTTTAAAAATAAATTCCTTTTTGTATTTTTATTATATGGTTTTATTCGGTTGATGGCTAACACAGAAAATCTCCGTGAACATCATTTTTGCTGGCATACTCGTGTGTTCAAGTGAATAGCTTGAATTTTCATTTTTTTTTGTTTTTTAAAGTCTTGCATAAACAATTAATTAATCCTCACAACATCCCTGTGAGGTAGGTACTTAGGCTGTATGAAAAAAAAAAAAAGTATTCAAGAGAAACTCACTTGCTTTCAGTGATTCAGCAAAAACAAAATAGTAAAGTTGTACTTCTCACTCTGACTGAAGCCATGAAATATACTGCCTCTAACCAGTTTCAGTAGCTTGTGTAAAAATTCTAAAATAATTCATATGAATATCACGTTGGTCATTGTCAGCAGAGCAAGATATTTTTCATAAGAAATGAGAAAGATACAGTAATTATCCTGTACATATGCAAATTTCATTGAATAATGACCTCATAACTCAGATAAATACTAACAAGTAGCCTTCTTTCATGAAATATTGGAGAATATTAAAAAATTTAACCATTACAAGGGTAGAAATATATTATATAAATATTATATCTTAACAATAAAAATGTGTGCAATGGTTACATGGTTTTAAAAAGCTGATGACTGTATTCCTCTGACCAATTAAAAAACACATGTGCTGATGCATCTACCTTGCATATTTTAAAGAAAAATACACTAATATATAGTTTTATTGATTTGCCAGTAAAATTTTATAAGGTATCTACTCATCCTGTGGCATGGTAGGTGGTGGATGACATAGAAAGTACATTGACAACAGAATCTTTTTATATCAATTGCATTTACATTCTTATTTCTTACTTGCTTATCAAAGGAACAAATATAATCATTATTAAAAAAAAAAGACTCATTTACAAGACAAAGTGAAGCCTGATCTAGCTTCATGCCAGTATAAATTATTTGCAACTGATTACAACCATCAAGTTTAATATAAACCAGAGTAATCTGAAAAGAGTAATCAGATGGAACAAGATTTAATAACATACAAATCAAAGTTAATGTTTCTCTGATTGTTTCCATTAACTGCATAGCTATGCCACTTGTTACTTTATATATACATTATGTTTCTTAGTAGTAGAAAACTTAAAAATAAATAATACACTCAGTACACTCAATTAAACACAGCACTGTGTTGACCAAAAGGTAATACACTATTGCTGAATTTTGGAATTTTTTTTCTTCTTTGAAACATAGTTGACCATATATCAATTTGAAATAATAACATATGTATTTAAATTTTCATTATCCTGTCAGTATATCTTCTCTGTAATCTAGGTGCATTTAAAAATAAATAAATAAAATTAAATTTTGTTGAAACACCCCTTTACCACTACCATCTTTAAGATTACAGAAGAGCACATAATGCAACAATTTCCTTGAGAACAAATCTTATCTTTCTTCATATAAAATCAAAAGACTAGAAGACAATAAGCAGAGTGGTAGGAACAGCCAGGAAAAAAATGCCACATAAGTGCACAAGCAATCTCTGGTAAATGGGTACACTCAGTACTTATTTTCATCATAAACCTGTGATAGTGACAGTTTATTTCCCTTTTACTTATCCAGTTATTTACTTATCCAGTTATTTCAGCATGCATAAAACAGTAAAAATCATTATATTTTATATACAACTAAACAACTCAAAATCAGAAGACACAAACTTGGTTCATAAAAATATGTTTTCATCTCGTCAAATTTAAAAGTACACTCTTTTGCAAAAACTCCTTTGAGAATTCAAGGATTTGAAGAGGCCACGTATATACAGTGTCACAAGAATTTTTTAATCTCTTCCTAAGGTGGGTATAAGATGTTATGGACAATTAAAAAAAACAATTAAAATTGGCATGGGATGGGTAGTTTGAGAAAGACAGTTTTTCTGTTTTACGCGTTCACAGAACAAAATAGAGGCATGGGAAACTGACATTTTTAAACTGGAAAATGTTATGGAAAAATAATGAGGCAACAGAAATAAACATGAATTTTTCATTGCTGAGTTTTTTGTTAATTGGTTGATTTAACTTAAGGGCAATTTTAAGACCAAACCAGAGAACTATTGTATTAGAATATAAAGATCCCCCACTTGTAGACAATAGGGTTTTTCTTATTAATATCTGAAGAGTTGACACTGACCCTGAAGTTCTCACTGTTAGTAGGATGCTGTTAGTAGTAGCAGTTGCAAACGTATGGGTTTGCCAGTAACAACTCACAATTTGTGCATAGTTGAGTCTTCGAAACTGAGCAAATTTGCTCTCAAAATCTCGCCAGCGCTTGCTGAGCTGTATCAGGGTTGGCTCCACTGCTTTTGCAGCCCCATCCTTAGACAGGCGTTCAGCCTGCCTGTGCACCGCATTCAGATCTTCCTTCTTCTTCTCCAATTCTCCATCAATCTCCTAGTGAGCAAAACCAATACAGGGCCCAGGACAGTTAGCTAACTAAATCAATCAACTTAAAATTAGCAAAATACTT
The DNA here is from genome assembly GCA_004320125.1 of Scolopax mira. Lineage (NCBI taxonomy): Eukaryota > Metazoa > Chordata > Aves > Charadriiformes > Scolopacidae > Scolopax > Scolopax mira. The sequence goes on along the minus strand of BJBW01001724.1, from coordinate 19,813 downwards.
CTGTCAGAAATTCCATTTCCATTTTATTGTTACAATTAAAATTTACAGGTTTTCATGTCTTATTTTATGGTTAAACAGAACAAAAACAACTGAAATTGAAGAACCTTCTTGGAGACTGGCTGTAGTGATACTAACAGCCAGTTAGCCAGATAGCCAGTCAGCCAGATACTAACACACTGGAAACTACTTAGCAAAGGCCAACAGTTTCCACTTCTGGTCCTTGCTAGTACACTGTGATGGGCAATTGGAGAAATTCTTTTTTCAATAAGGGTCAGCATATTCAGGACAAATAGTGTTTGGACAGCTTGCAAATATATTATTTGACTAGTTAATATATTACTTAACTCCTATTTTACTCTGTGGGAAACTCAACAGAGAATGAAGCAAAGAAAGACGATGCAAAACAAACTAGGAAAATCTTTGACAGTATGTAAATAAATCTATAGAGTTTGACAGTGACATGAATATGTTCTGATGAAAATGAATGTGCTAACATGAGATAGAGGTCATCCATATATCGGTAAGTCATTTGTTCATCTGGAACAAAGATACATAAAATCAATTACAATTTTTTACTAGAAAACATTTGATGCTTCTTAATACATTGCACACTTTCCATATTATCAACAAAAATATTTATTTAGTGTGTTTCAAATAATTTATATAACATTCTGTATAACAAATAAATACAAGATATAGTACAACAAAGAAATGTCAGCATGAACACAGATAATTAGGTTTTGTTTTACTATAAACAGAAATAAAGAACTGAACTGATAATTTTCCGTATCTATCGGAATATTTGTTGCATTTACTGTCTGTTCAATTGATAAGCTATCACTCAAAACGATCTACCATTGCCATCCCAAAACAACATTACCTTTAGCTTCTGCTCATCTTTGTGGTCTGGTAGACTGGCTAACTTTTTCTCAATGTCATCCAGCCATGTCATTAGGTCATCAGCCTGCCTCTTGTACTGATACCATTGATGAGAAATCTCTAAAGCCTTTTTTCTTCTTTGAGATCTCAAGTCCTGTTCACAGTGCAGACATTATTAGAATATGAATTAAAGGCTTATAAAATATGAATTGGCATGTGTGCACACTAACGGGGGGAAAAAGTGCACAAGGCCACTATTTTTTAAATGAAATATTGATATTTAAATTAAGTCTATAAATATCTCAACACAGCATATTTTCTTCAGTCTAACAACATAGAAGTAACTGACCCCAACATATTTTCATCAGTTATTTTTTCTTTCAAAGAAGGTTACGTAATTCAGGGCTGTTCACATGTTGAATAAACCACTGAGAAGGTCACCAATATGCAGAAAAGTTAAGACTCTTACATAACCATCAATATTTTATATATATAAAACACTTCCACTCAGAATACATATTGGACAGATGGAAACACAGCCCACTTATTATTTAGCCATAAGTGGGCTTCCTGTGTTTGTGGTCTCCTGTGAAATTCTAGCCTGCATGCAAACTATGTAGCTATTCAAGAGAAAATCATTTCAATGTAGAAATGTATGTAAGGGCAGGTTTCCTTTACATACATTTACATAATACCATTTACATAATAATAAATGCCTTGTGTTTATAACTCAGCTTTATAAAAGTATTAAAACTTCTCTTTAACAGCAAGGCAAAAAAATGTTATTTTTTCATGTAAATATTATGAAACATACTCAATTTGCATTTGCTTTAACTACTTAACTTTACTCATACAAAATTCATAAAATATGTTCATTACTATAACTCCTTATTAAAAAGTAAATTAAAAAATTACTGGTACATTTTATAGAAAATACTCAGATGAATTTGCCTCAATCATTCTTGAATTTTATTTGACAAGGTTGAATGCGTTAACTGAGTCACTCAAAGGAAAATAAATCACTCTATTCCATAAAAACAGCAAAAACAGCCAGTAAGGACCTGGTCAATATCATAGTTCCAGAAATACCTCTCTTGTTTCTCCCCCATAAAAATTATGAATTACTTCCAGTGAGCTTGGAACAGTCAAAGACAAACCTAATAGATTTCAAGTTTCTTTTAAATGTGGACAAAACAACAGAATATTCCAACTAGTCTTTCACTGAATTCAAACAGACCTGCAAAACTGTAAAAGTTAAATGAAATTAAATTGACAGGAAAGGAAAGATGTTGCTTAAAAATAACAATAATAATAAGATGTAACCATGCCATGTCTCCCAGGCCAAGAACAACTTAATCAAAATTTTCAAAAAAGAGAAAAAATTTTGCTTGCCAATATGATGACAAATTCTTCTATAGTAGCCAGAGCTTATGCTGGGAGACCAAGGGGTCTTTCCAACTGCACGATTCTTTCTTTCCTCTTTTATTTTTCCCTGTAAGATGACTCTCCCAATTACAATGATTAGTTTGTCAAATAGGTGTCACTGTGGATGTTTCTAAGAACTTTATCATGCAGTTATACCTCCAGGAGCACAGTAACATGGAATTTTGGTATGTGACTTTGGTTTTCAGTCTCTTAGCTGCTAGGTCTGTTTATACTACCACGTACACTATTCTAAAAATGCTGGAGCCACTTTTCTCCTTAAGAACATAACAAGTAAATCTTTTACTAAAGCATGAAACAACTTATTCATTGCCAGAAGTATGTTATACAACTGAAAATATAGGTTTGTGAGAACTGATTCTAAATAAGGTCTTGACTGCTGTTGGAGGAACCTAAAAACATGCATAACGTGTTAAAAAGTGAATTATTTTGAAAGAAATCATTGTTGACCAACTGTCAATCACATGGCTGTAACACTGAGGACAAAACATTACTTTTTAAGCCAGAGATTTAAAATATCTTTTCCAAGGCATCAAGAGAAGTATATAAGAAAACTTATGTATATAGCCAAATAGTTTTAAATTACTCATCTCTAAATAGTAATGAAGATTCATTTAACAGAACAATGCCCTGAAATGAAGAGAAAAATGCTTTTAGTAGTGTGTGCTTATATTTGTAGCTCCTATACCTTGAGAGCATTATGCTTAGTCTGCAACATCTGTTGTTTTGTCTTTATTTCCTCTCGTTTTCTCTCATCTGTGATTCTCTTTTGAAGCGTGTCGCCCCTTTGCAGCAATTCTTCCACAGTCCGCTCGTCATCTTCACTCTGATTTGAAAAAAACCACAAGCATAATAGGCATTTTAATCTAATTATTACTTAAGTACTAGGAAATACAGACAAATAAAACTACACTTCCTCTGCCAATGTAATCATCTAACAGCTACTTGCAGTTCTATACCAAAGACCAAATGACTTTTATTTGCTTTCTACAATGCATGTAGACAATTGAGGGATAAAGTAAAAAAGCACTTGAAAACCTACATATGTTCGATATTAGATTTTATGCAGCATCGAAGATAACAGGATGAAAACATTAAAGGCAAAAAGGTAACATATACTTCACAACAAAGAGAACAGATACATCTAAAATATTCTAAATCACTGTCAGTAGTCACTTAAATTGCAAGTATACTAGAAGGCCATGTAATTCCTGACCATTTCATGTATCAACACAATGCAAAACAGCTGTTTTGGCAGGGAAAAATGATACCACTAAGTACTTTTCACATGGCAGTTAAATCTCTGCCACAGCTTCTGGGAGTATATCTCTTGAACCACGCTAAAAAATTAATATAAAGAAAAGAAACAAAATATGCTCAAGTAGTGAAAACTTCCCCATCAAACCTAATTCACTTAGAATTTACCGCTGCAGTACGTAACACCTTCAATTTTACTTTTCCTGCATAAAAATAGAAAAAAGAAAAGAAGCTCTGTAAAATTCCTTTCAGCCTTCATATAAAATACTAATCTTTGAAGAATTCCTGAAAAGGAAAAGAATATTGACTCTTTATGTTGCTTGTAAAGAAATATATGTTTGAACTTGTTGAGGACTCACAGAAAGAGTGTCCTAAAGACAAATCCTTCTTAGTTCCCAGGCAAGAAACATCACCACTCTGAAAATTACTCAGAAGAAAGCACACACAGTGGCAACAGTAACAAAACACATCAGTATTTTACTCCTGTCTTTTTATATTTTTTTCCCCTAGTAGGCATAAATGGTTTTACTACTTGCAAAGAACAAACATGAGTAATAAAGCTTAACACAGCCACAAAAGTATTTACAATAAATGGTATAACCAGATAGGTTAAGAACTAACTGCCAGGTGACATTTCTTTCAATGATCATTGCCTAGTATTTGTTTTTAGTGAATGTCATCTTTTATTATATTGACCATTTAGATACATCATTCTGTGTTTTTTTGGTCTTTATAGCGTTACAGAGATTTTAATACTAATTATCTCTTCTCTAATATTGATGGTACTCGTATAGGACCCGGAGGTAATATTCCTGTTTTGCTAGAAAATTGTTTTTCTTATCAACTAACAATTAACTTATCACTAAAAGTTTTAGTTAATGCTAACTTAGGAATTTTCATTTTATAATAGGACAGTAAAATTTTGTCCAATTCACATCTGGATTTTCACTCAGATTTTTTTTTCTCCCTGTCCACTTCAGTCAGACTTCCATTTCATATTTACCATATCTTTATTGAAGTCCTCCTCTTTCAGATTCACCCCCTGTTGAATTTCAACCTCCAGTGGTTCAAGCATTTTTTGTATGTCAAAGTCAAATTGCTCCAATTCCTTCAAAGGAAAAAAGGGCTAAAATGGAAGAAATACAAAGATTATTTATTTAAGTTAAATATTTAATAGTTTTATCAGAAAGTAAAGATAGGTATTTAACAATACTGTAGCATTTCCATATAAGAAAACATGAGAATTCTATGGTGGGTGAAAATATTTTTTTTAAAAACCATGTAGTCTCACATTTGTGTGTAAGAACAGGCTCAGCTAAACAAAAGACATATAGTCTTTGTGAAAGATATTCCCCTAACAATATTTTGAAAAGTATTAAAAAAACCAACAAAGCTTCATTAAAAGGCCTGTTTAAAAAACACCTCCACAAAAAAGGCAGGACCAAAAATTCCTCAACCAAACAAAATAGACACAATTCACCCAAAATGAATCATAGTATCATTATGGTGCTTTATCTTAGTGCTCAGTTTTAATCCCTAAAAGAAGTGTCACTTATTAACAACACACCACCCTTTTTCTACTGGATACCCAAGCATCTGTGGATAGTTTAATGTACAATATGCAGTATATTTATTAAGTGCATAGCAAAGGATCAACGGAAAATACTTTCTTACTTCACAGCTTTAAATCTAAGAGCAAGCAACACATTCTTGATGAGATCTTGCATAAAAGAGAATTAATGTTTTATGATGTTCTTGGAACTCTTAGATATAGAACTATTATAAAGCAAAAGTTTGTAGTGAACATCATAACAATCAAAGTTAATCAGTTAAAAAAAGGGAGACTGGACATCAATTGTCATCTGTTCTCGTCTGTTACATAGATGACCTGGAAGAATGAGGGTAAAAATGCCTTAATTGTACCTGGTTGATTGGTTTAATGAAAAAGATTCTATGCAGTTATGAACATTAATGGAAATATAATAATGTATGATATTTATATAGATAATACTGTGTTCACAAATTTTTATCAAGAAGCTCAGTGGGTACTCAAACTGAGGTAGGAAAAACGGTGAACTACATAGTAATTTCTTCTTAAATGATCTGAAAGATGTCTTCAAAAGTACTTAAATCTCACTAAAAGATGAATCAACTAATAAAACTGGAATATAAAACTACTAATTTCTGACTATGCTAAAAAAATAACAAAAAGGAAAATGGAAGGAAAAATACTAAATGAAATTTCAATAACTGAATAAGGTTCAAAGACCCATTGGAAATGTTAAATATCATTTTAGCACACTATGATAACTTTCTTAATTTAGGGCACAACAATTATATATATTTACATTGACTAGCTTCACAGGTCATTTCTTATTTGCTGTTGTACAGATAATTGTTAGTATTTGAAAAAAAATATAGCTAATTTGAAAACAGATGTGAATTGATTGAAAATAGATAGGAGAGCTTACTATCCTTTTGAATTAATTTTTAAATCTATTATTCGATGAGTGAATAATTTTACTGAAGTATGAAAAAAAATTAAAAAACTTAGGAAGCATAACATCACCCAGTAAGAATAATGATTTTTCAGCCCATGAAGCTGAAATCATGACTAAGGGAAGTGCCGTTACCTACATCATACAGGTGGACAAAATGAGGTACCAGCAATTTAGTCCTTTATCCAAATGCATACATTAAATCAGTAGAACCACCCAAAATTCAGACAAGCTTTTGCTTCTTTATCTTATGCAATACCTATTACTATCGATATCTTTTGTGAATCATACCCTAGCTGTCCATACCCCAAGGTCCTGGAAAATGTCCCCTACATTCTAATTTACATTAAAATTATGTGCTGTAGTTCCTCTCGTCTTGCTAGGTACATAGTGTATGAAACCTAGTGAGGGGCTGCCATTCCAGCTCATCTTGCCTTTACAATCATAAACTGGAGAAGCCCTGCAAGAGAAGGTTGCCAGGTAGAAGTTGTTTTCATCAAGCATAATTTACCCCTTCTTTGAATAAGCCCACAACATGCAATGCAAACAGTTAACCCCTGATAAACCAGGGACAGGCAGTCCCATTGTTCCCTAAGACAATAAATAATTTCATCCAACCCTAGCAAAGGCTGCATCAACCCTGTATTCTCACACTGTTGTGGAAGTGCAAGGGAAAACTGAGAAGGAAATCCAGACTGCAGGTAGCAAATGCTCAGAATAAAAACATCACACAACACAGTTGTTTGGGCTTTGTGCCAAGATGTTCTCTATCTGCAGTTTGTACTTGTGTAAGAAGTGTGGCGTGCCACACTGGAATGGCTGAATGGCCAGTAGGAAAAAAAAAAAAAAAAGATTACTTTTATCCATAGGACATATTATTTCCTGTTCCAGAAATGAAACCTGAATAAACTGACCACAAAGAATGTGCTGTTTACACAGTGTATTGAGCCCTGCACAAACCCCAAAGAACTCATGCCCCTTTCCTTATGCTTTTTGCAGAACTTATTTCTTGCTCTGCCACTGATCCCCTGCACATTCATTTCCAGTGCTATTATACTAGCCAGCAAATAGTTAAAGATCAAGATCCATGCATTCCCATTATCTTATATACCAACCCACATGGCTGCCTGCTTTAATCTGCTGAACAGCTCTCTGACACAAAGGCAACAAATACAACTGAAAAAGGAGGTAGTTTATGTCCTCCTCATTTCAATTCAGAAGTCACAACTAAAAATTACCTAATCCATATTGAATTCAGATTCACTAGTAAAACCAGTTGTATAGATGAGTAGCTAGAGTGCAATTGATAGAATCTCCGTGTGTGTGTATATATCTATCTTTATCTCCATATCTATATATATAATCTATATCTATGTCATCTATATTTATACCTATATCTATATCTATATCTATGTCTCAAACCTTGGTGAGTCACAGCCATATAGGAAAAGACTGGGTGGGTGCAGTGATTGAAAAATTAGCCCTCAAAAGCGAATCTATAAAGAAAATGGCTACTCATACTTTGAGAAGATTAAGGATCTTACTTATTCCTAGATGTTGCACATTCTTTATAAGTTAATGAAGTAATCATTGCTAGGTTCATATAAAGTCAGACGTTGCTAGGTTCGCATAAAGTCAGAGAATACTTCTCATTGTGAAACAGTAAAAAAGGACCTTAATGCCAAAAACCACACTTTAAAAAAAAAAAAAAAGTATTAAGATCAACACTTTTTTCTTTTAAAAGCTTTGGTTTCTGGTAAAAAGTCAGCCTGCTATGTAGTTGCAATTTTGCACCTTACATAAATATCATTTTGTATGCATCTCCATATGGAAGCAAGTCCTCCTACCTTTCCACTCTTAATTCTTTGCGATATAGCTGCAAATCGCTGGTTGAGCTCTGAGAGTTTAGGCTCTACTACTTTCCTGCAGTGATCTCCACGGTTTGTCATCAAGTCTACCGCCTGGTCACGCACAGAGTTCACCTTTGGATGCGTATCATTCAGCTCAGCCTTTAAGCGCTACAGTCCGTGAGCAAGAGACAGGGCTTGAAGTTAGTAATAAATGCAAAGAGAGAGAAAGAGAGAGAGAGAGAGAGAGAGTGTGCAAAGGAATAGGGAGCAAAACCACAAAGCAATCTCAGATAATTCTGCATGAGTGTGTAAATCCAGTAGAAATACATTAGATAACATGTCCAGTCATAACCCTCAAATTTATAGCAGGAATGTATCTACATGTCTGTTTTAGTATCTCCTAGAGGAAATTAATGGTGAACATTATTTCTAGGCAGGTTATCTGCAATAATACAATCCTCAGCATATATCAGGATATGCTAAATTATTTTATGTTCCTAAAGCACAGAAGAGCTGCTAATTCATGTATTATGGAACTGGATGTATAGTTGTTGCTTTCATTAATGTTCATGCCTATAGTTGAGGCAGAGAAAAATGACCAGATGAAAAACAGTGGGAATTTTTTCTATAAATATACCAGAAATTACAAAAAGCTGAGGGCAAATACCTTCTTCCTCTGCAACAGTAATCTTAACAGTGGATCCCAGTATGGGCAGAGGCCGCAAAAGATAGCCAGGCATTCAGGAATCATGATCACAGTTGGGCATTAAGAATTACATTTCACTGTCTGTATGAAATGCCTTTGTGCAACACAAATATATATACCTATATTGATGGCAGAGAAAAATGTACTTTGTATCTGATGATGACAAAATTGCTCATTCAACTACAAAAATCCTGCTGAGATCAATGAAGCACTGATGTATGTTCTGCCTTGAAATTTGTAAAGTTTTTCTTTAGTAAATGGTATTGTTATGTTGGTGTCAGCAATACAATTCTGATTTTGATTTGCAAACTGTTCTTCAGATAGCACATTTTGACTAGAGCATTCAATATGAAGTAAAATTTCACACCGATTTCAGACGAAAAAAAATAATCCTTATAGATAATTTGAAGTTGTTTAGTCTTAACAAAAAAAGGTATTTTAAATGCAATACTTCAAAAATTTAAAATTCATATCTATCCTGCGAGTTAATTTTTCATCAGTTGGTCAAACAATGTGATAAATCCCTCTGATCAATACATTAACCCGCTATTATATATCTAAATCACTATATAATATTCTTGCCTGTGGTGTTCATCAGGACCCAATGCAAACAGTGTTTATAGACTAAAAACAATCATATGACAGAGATATCAAATGCAGATACCATAGATATCAGAAAAGTATCAGAGAAAATCAGAAAAACAATTAAAAATGAAGAACACAGAAAAAAAGGATTTTGTTCAATCAAATGTGTTTAAAGAGTATTTTCCAGCAACACAGGCTTAGTACACTGCTGTTCTACTCAGCAGGAATTCCCAAAGACTTATAATAACATATCTGGTTTTATTTCTGCAAGGTTTAATTTCAGTAATGCAGTAGAAATTTATTAAGTAATTTACAAGCTGCCAGAGGGTAGCTTTATCACAGAAGAAAGGGATGTTAATCAATTTGTGATACCTTTTAAAATAGGCTAGTTTTGACACAGTCTTTTTAGAATAAAATTAATGCTTTCCAGAAAATCACATTTTTTTACCTTAAGAATTTCCTCTTTTTGCTGCGGTTTTTGTTTATCAGATTCATCCAACAGTATTTCAGCACGATATATCCAAGTTGTGACATTAGCTACATTCTGATCAAAAGCGTCCATTTGCTTTTGATATTCCTGTATGTGGAAAAGGTAAATACTGCATACAAAAAAAGTAACAAGAACTGAAATGATAGCTATAATTATGCCAACTGTGTCAAACATGCATACATTAGGAAGTTAAACTTGTTTATTTTACACACTAACTGCTTGTTTTGTGAAAGAGAGAATCTGTTGTTTGTTTGCTCTCACTTTACATGTTAATTTTCTTTAAAAAGGCATTCTAGGAGAGAGAGAAGCTTCCAAAGTGACAGGCAGGAGGGTCACAGCAAGACGCAGGTGTCTGCAGCTCGGCCAGACTGCTGAGAGGAACAGGAAGCTGACAGCCAGACCAACTGGAGGTGGAAAGAAGAGTTTCCCAAGAACCAGTCACAGAACTCATTTTGGAAAGCCACTAAGATGATTGAAACTCAGTAACAAGGAGTAACAAGCAACACTTGCAAGGTCACAATCAGGAATAGGAGCTTTGTATATAAAACTCTTATTTGCACCTCATCTAACGTCTCTGCTATAAGATTCTGCTTTTTAAAATGCTGTTCTAGTTGATATTCTAATAAATCTTTTTTTCTCTCCTGAATTTCAAAACACGTTGTCTTTTTTGGTGATCTCACTAGAACGAGGCCTATGCATATCCACACAATACATATGTGTACCACACACCTGAAATCAAAGACTTTCCTAGTCTTTTTGACCCTTCCGTGTATGTACCTTTATTTTATACTGCAAAGTTTATCAACTTTGCAGTATACTGCAACTCCCTCTCTTATACCTTTTAATCATGGGTTCTAGTAAATATTAACAAAAGAATCCAAAGCAAAGAAAGACAGTAAGTGGAGGAATGCACAACTACACCAGTCTATAAACTCCATTAGACCCTTCTTATAATCAGTTTCACATTGAAGCTGAGCATCTACATTACACTGAATGAAATGCTTAAGTTTTCCAGATAGAATAGAGACAACTAAATGCTTTCACTTGTATACTGCATACAGCCAAAGCAGCCCCATATTGATGCTGTGTATCTGTCACAGAAGCATTTGTAATGTCACCACACAAACTCCAGTGGAGCTCTAACACATCGAGCTCTGAAAAGCCAATGAATTAAAATTTATTCAGGGATCCTGAATCTGTATTAAATATGTATTAGGGATTTTACTTTTGACTAGGCTCAATCTGGTCCCTTTAAGTAATTATTCCCACCAAAACATGCAGTATGAAGTTCCAAAAGACCATAGTCCATGAGCACATTAGGTAAGCACCTGGAGTAGAGCTCCTGATTTAGTTGTCTCTGAAATTAACCTAGTTCACACACACCAAAACTACCCTGTGGACCACACCAACATGCAAGTGGGAACTCACTTCTCAACCACACTATTCCAAAGAATTCCAAAAGCAGCTGAGGTTGTTGGTATTAGTACTAAGACTTACTGAACTTAGTTGACTATTTCTGTCACTTGATTCATATTCAAGTAGTCTAGGTCCATGGTGAGAACCTGCATTTCATTCATTAGGAAAAAACCGAAAAACAGTCCAGGAACTACTGAGGCAGATGAGAACGGGAGGCAGTAACAACCAAGACTCCACAGAACCATCACTCTGTAAGCAGATTCTTGAAATATACCTAATGTACTAAACAAAAATCAATCTGATTGTCTGTGTGCTTATGTATTCAAAAGCATAGTCCAGGCCACCAGAAGAAGCACCTGTATAAGGCTGAGCACCTATGACTGGGCACCAACATGTCCTCTATGTGAACAAATGCATTTTCCTTACCAGTAAAAGATTGAACCATTCTTCAGCGCGTGAAGTAACTGCTATCCAATTACTGTTCAGGAGGCTGAGTTTATCCTCCACTAGACTTTCCTGTCCTTTCAGCACTGTCTTCAAATTCTCTCCTAAATCACTGATGCTCTTAAGATTGACCTGGCGTTTCTCAATCTCCTTCCGTGTTGCCTACATGAGCAGGGTGAAAAATAAAAGTTCAGGAAATCAAAAACTCTCAACACTAAGGACATATAAGATTAAAACAGCCAGTAAGTTCATACTAGAACACACAGTCTTGCTTCCTGCAGGAAGGGAAATTCTGTGAAGAGCAGTAAGTAAAAAGTAAATTGATCCTCTTTAGCTCTGATAAAATTGTAAATGCTTTTCATATTCTCACAATCATTTTTGATCATAGTTTCCTTTTAAAAAGTGTGAATTAAATCTCCATCCAGTGTTCAAAATAAAGTTTTAATACTTAATTATTAAACAAGAGTCCAGGTTTTACAATATTTATATCGAGATGTTTAAATTTACTTTGCATATAAGAAAATGGCATAGTTATCAAATAGCACATAAAGCTTATAAAACAAATGGGACAATAATAAAGCATCATGATGACATCTTAAGACTTAGAGAACTCCACTGGAAATAAACTCATGAAATATTTCAATATTCCTTTAATATTTTTAATGCAATCTTTTTCAGCAAAAAACATGTTTTTGTTTCCTGTTACCTTTCTTGTTTCATAACTGTAGAAGTGTACTTTTTCATTGCATTCACTTGGGATTTCATTCTGTGAACTAAAATAAGCTGTTCTCCATAGCACCTCTAAGCTTGAATGACTAAAATAGATGTGCAGTGTTACATGAGTAGATTTTCAGCATCTCCACCCACTATTATCTTACCTTATATAAATAGATTAAATGATATGTAAAGTCACATAATTTACTTATTTTTCATGCCTTAATATTTGTTGTGACATGCAAGAAGTCTAATAAAAGGAGCAAAACTCATCATATTTAGACAACATGTTAAAAAGCAGGAATTTAATACTAAATACTGAGATGGCACAGTACAGAGTATAACAATCTTGCTGAACACTCAAGGAGATGCACAAATTACTTACACCTAATATCACATACAATCATTTCTACAGGAATTTTTTTCCTGAGCTCCTAGTCACCTGCTGGCAATGATCCAGGTATGTATCTGCACATAAAGCTTCAACTAGATATCAAGTGGTCCAAACTGAAGACAAACAGAAATAAGGCAGGAGAAAAGTAGGAATCACTAGTCTCTAAAGACATTGACTTATCATAGCTAACTTCAATACACTAAAAGAACCACTTTTAATCAAACTGCAATCACAATTCTTCCATCTCAGGATCAACACTGTTACTGCAGTAGGAACTACACTTTTACCACCTCCATGCTCTCACATCTCTCAAGGACACACAACAGTACGATGTTGTTGATAATGTGTTATTAGAGAAAGTAAAAATTTCAGTTTATGAAGATAGAATAGAACTTACTCTTTTTGATAGAATACAATCTTAATAGTACTACCAACTTAAAGCAGCAGCTCATTTTCTATGCTTAACAGAATTAATGATCTAATTTTACAATGATATTTCATAGAAAAGGTTTTACACTTGTATTTTATATAAGTATGAGAAATTTTCCACATTCCACCTGTTTTTTTTCAAATACAGAGGATTTGTAATGGAACCAAGACATGATTAATGCAAATGATTAACTATAATAGGATGTATAAAGTTGATTTGCTGATGTTTTTTCAAACAAACCAGAATTGCGCCTAAATGCAGAGGATAATATTTTAATTGTGCTGATCATTAACATACATAGATGAAAAAAATTCAACACCAACAAATAACTGAAGGAAGATTCTGTGTGCCTCCACGCTGCCTGTATGCTGTGCTTTACTTGGAAGTAATCTTTGCAATTTCAGTTTCTCTAAAAGAAATTAGTTAGGTGGCTCAGCTCTCATGGGTGGGATTACAGAATTAATCAGCAGCTGACATTATGGCCTTCTCAGTGGCTGATTACACATATTTATTTGTTTATTCACAGCACATATTTTATTTTTATTGCGTTCTGGCCACTAACTATTAGTCAGTTGACACAGTTTTCAAATTATTTTCTTTTACTGATTTTACTGATAGGAAATATGTTGCTAAATGCGTTAGCTAATGTAATTCTAAGTACTTCAAGTCAACTTTATACTCGTTGGTATTATACACTACACTAAAATATTATGTTAAATCACTGGCAGACTCACACTGATGACAGTAGGGACTGATAGATAACTTTTCCTGGTAATAACATCTGCCATTTTCTTTTTGAGAACATGGCTTCCTGGCAATCTAATTCTTATCAGACCAGTTCCTGATTAAAAGACAAATAAACTCTGCAATGGTTAATGTCCTCAGTGATAAATACGTTCACTAAATCAGACGACTAATTATAACAAATTTCTAATATACAACTTTTAATGACTATCTTTCCACCCACATGTAATTTTTTTTATCTATTATAACAAAACTAAATTCAAATGGAAAGATTTAGCTTGTGTCTACTGAGTAAAAAGGCAGGATTTACAGTCATCAGTATATTGCCCATCTCATTTTGAATAAGCCCACCAAGTTTTTGTTCCATCCTTAGAAAAATTCTAGGCATGAATAAATAACACACTTCCCTCCATGTGTTGATTAATTCTATGTCTTATTAACATAATTTCTGACTCAAGATGGACATTCCTTTTTATTTCTATAATTTGAAGACAATGTTCACATGTACTTTTTTTTTTATTCTAACCTTTATAATTATCTTTGAAACTCTCTGAATTCTTTTCACTTTTGAGAAGTCTTGGGTACTGAAAATGAATTAGAAATAAGTGCAGTAATAAATATAACTTATTCCTTGTGCTGTATAGAAAAAAGATTATAAGTTCTCTGCTTAGTTATATCATCAGCGCCACACATCCAATTTTCATTTCATTCGCACTATTGAGTTCTCCTCTCTCTCCCTCCATTTTCCATCTTTTTTCCATCAGTTTTTCTGCAGACTTTCCTCACAATGGGAATCTGCTGGGCTTAATTCATCTCCCAGTGCATTTCATTAGAACGGTTACTGTCTTTGGCAGTCCACTTACCTGGGGAGTCCAAAGCCCAAAGCTGTGACATTAATCAGATACTGTGAGGCACTGGTTCTGGGGACTGAATTATTGATGTATGGTTTTGTATCATTGAAGCCTCATTGAAGTCCACACAGGAGTATCAGTATCATACTTATTTATGAAGTCCTTGCAAGAATTTTAAATTGTCCACGATAACATGCAGCAATTCCTGCCTCTTAGCAGCAGCAGGTTCTTTGTGAAAAAGCATACTCACTCCACATAATTTCTGCAAATACTTAGATGGGTGGCTGGTATCTGCCACCTATACTATCTGTTGGATTGCTCAAAAATCTAAGTCTGCTTATGTGAGTGTTGGTTTATATTTCCTAAAGAGAATCTTAATAAAGGAATTCTGAAAGCCTCTCACTCAGTAAATACATACTTCAACAAAAGGCAACTGCTCTCATCCAAAGTTGGTTGTTTATTTTCATTTTAGTGACGAATTGACTGAAGGAGAAGAGCTGAGGTATTAAATGAGGATAGACTGCAGTGAAGACTTTGGGAAGGCTTTGAAGCCAAAATATATTTTTTACGAGTGTTCCTGCAACCCTTTATCTATCAATTTCTTGTGAGAATTCACAATACTCAATGGCATTCTTTAAGATTAGTAAGTGGAGCAGTTCTTGTTTGATATATTTTTCATGTTCATATTTCTTATTTTAATTAGCTCTTGTTACTTTTTTGGTTTGTCATAAGATAAAAATATGTTGTTGTAGCAAGTGTAAGACATAACAAGGACTTCCCACTGTGTAACTGCACTGATCACCAGGCTTCAGGTTTTAATTATGCAACTTCCGAAGCATTAATGTTCATATCTAACAATTAAATGATATTAAGGACAAATCTTTCTATTTAAACCGCTGTGACGCTATATTCATCTGGAATAGCTTTCCTGAATATGCAAGCAGGAACATACAGTGCACATTTCAGTTTCAACAGAACTGTACTCTACAGTTTAACACCACCAAAGATTACTTTATTTTCATGACTGGGTAAATGGACTGAATAACTGGCAGAGTAGTTTGATGGCATTATAACCATATGATTGTCTAACTCATCTCTTAAAAATCTGACACTTGTCCTTTATTATGAGTGTTATGATCACAAACAGTATCAACCAAAAGTAATGAGAGCAACTGCACAGACTTTACTATAGGAAAAGCAACAAGTGAAAATGAGAGAACATCAAACAGCAATGGGTTTTTCAGGGATCAAGGCTTTGATTTGAAAGTCTAAGCAGCAATAGTCAAAGCAGTAATTGAAAGATAATAATAGCAAAATTTGATTTTTATATATTCTTGGATACTACTTCAAATATATTTTTCTTCTTAGAGACTGATCACCAAAAAGCCTCAACTCCAAACCTCACAAGAGACTTGTAGACTTTCTTTTTATGGTTATTAGTTTGTAAATCATCATTTCATTTCAAGGGTAAAGACATTTTGTCAAGTTCAGAAGCTTGAAAGGGGCAGTTAAAGACACACACACCAAAAAAACCAAACCACAACCCAATCCAGTGCCTTTAATCTGCACAGCCTTAAAAAAAATCAGAAAGGTTTTCTGTGTATTATTCATGAATATTCATATCATGCATGGTGAAACTGGTAAAATGTTTAAAGGATTCTTCCTATTAAACAAAGCAGAAGTGGTACATTTTTGCACAAAACCCCAATACAGTTTAAGTGGTTTTTTGTTGTTTTGTTTTGAAGCAATACAGAAACATTTATCCAAAATGTTGCTGTCTGCACACAGTTATTTGAAATTTTTAAGCTTTGGATAATGTTGAGCATAGTTTCCACTAAAGCACAGATTTTGGTATCTACGTACAATGATGACTTGGCTTGTCTATGTTCTGAGTTATATTGGATTTTTATTACGTATGCAGAATACAAACTAGATTAGTCAGTGTTGAATGATACTGTCCTAAGTCTTAACATCACACGGAGATACACATTTTGATGTAGAACTCTTGCATTTCTCAGTGATTCCTTAAACTGTTTATCTTAACTGTGGCACACGTAGTTATTTTGAGGGAAGTTTCATTTTAGGCTTTGAGTTTTAACCTAAAATAATAGTTCAAGGTGAACTATTAATACTTCAAAGAAGTAAGCAGCCTCCAGAATGAAAATGAAAGAGGTATAATCCAAAATGGGTAAGAAAACAAATATCCCACCCGTTAGCTGCTATCTGAACATGTGGAATATATAGACTTCTGACATCCTTAATCTTTCATCCACTGGAGCTATTTGACTGTTTAATACTTTTCTAATCATGAGTAGAATGGGATGAGAGAGAAAGGGATCTTTATTTACATGGATACTGGCTGGATAATTTATAGTATTCTGAAAAATGAAATTCTAACTTAAAATTTATGTCAGTGAAGATTACTGTAATAGAAAGGTGAACTGTGCTATTGATATATGCAGAGACAAGATAGTTTAAACTTTTCTGAGCATTAATGTTAGGGTGAGATAATGCCTTAACAAAATTCCACTAATTAAAATGCCATCGATTTCTTCAAGAAAGAAATGTATCCTTCTGTAATATGCATAAACTGAGATATACAAAGGTATGCTGTGTGTTCCATTGTTACCTTGCCCCAGGCAATTTCAGCATCCAAATTACTAGGCATCCCTTGCACAGCTGATCTCTTTGTCAATTCCGCATCTGTTGCTGCGAGCCATTCTGTCATAGCATTAATTTCTTTTCGTAGCTTCCGGGACAATTTCAAGCATTTCTCTAACTCTTGCTTTTTTTCTGTCACCTGCAGAAAGAAAACATGTTTCTTAACCCTTCAGTCAAACAGGTTTAATGATTTTTATATACCATTTTCTATATGACACTTTTCTATTAAAGCTTAACTTGCAATTTCACAAACCAACTTGCATTTTTCGTATAGTTATGTCTTGCTTTAGCTGTCTTAATTGCTGTGATTTTGATGCTAGAATGCAAACACCTACATGAAAAATTTGTGCATAAAGTTACACTGAGTTTGAACTAGCAGTAGACCTATGCAAACCTCCTCCTCCGTTTTGAAGTAATGCATAGCCAATTGATTTGGAACAATTGAATTTACAGGCTTTCCTTGAAACACAGATGTCAAAGCCTTTCAAAGAGTATATTTTCATATAGATGGCATATAGAGATATTGAATCCTCAAGGTTTGTTCTATATAGCTACACTACATAGAAGACAAAAAATTATCTGGCAAAGAAACAGCTAAATATTGAAACACAAAATATGAGAAAAAATTACTTCACAGTGAGGGTGACAGAGCCCTGGAACAGGCTGCCCAGGGTGGTCGTGGAGTCCCTTTCTTTGGAGGTTTTCAAGCCCCACCTGGATGCAGTCCTGAGTGACATGCTCTAGCTCTGGGCAATCCTGCTTCAGCAGGAGAGTTGGACTAGATGATCTCTATGGTCCCTTACAACTCTAAAAAATTCAGTGAAATTCAGTAAATTCAGTGAAAAGTCACTAAACAATGTCAAACTAGGTCAGCACAGTTAACTTCAAGTTTTCATTTGCTGAATGTTTTGGATGTGAAGTACCATGGAAATCTCTGTTTTGTTTGTGAAGTTCTTTTAGGAACTTACATGAACTTTGTAATGTATGTACAGATGAGTATTATTAGTCATTATAAATAAATATTTGCAGCAATAAAATGAAAGTGACTATCCTGTGTAAGAATCCTAAATATCTGGTACACTATAAAATAAAGTTATTCATACCTGCCCAAACACAGAAAGAATATTTGTGTTGCTATATACCTCTCTACATTCTGTATATGATATCAATAATACTACACTATTTGCATATATGTTGCAT
The DNA here is from genome assembly GCA_004320125.1 of Scolopax mira. Lineage (NCBI taxonomy): Eukaryota > Metazoa > Chordata > Aves > Charadriiformes > Scolopacidae > Scolopax > Scolopax mira. The sequence goes on along the minus strand of BJBW01001724.1, from coordinate 1,251 downwards.
ATATAGAGAGGTTACTGATTAATCAGTTTCTGTTTGTACTTCAAATGTAAAGATGTATTTCTAAAGAAAAATAGGAAACAGTGCCCTCTAAAGGCTCTCTGTATCATAAAGTAATATCAAACATACCATCTCCATAATTTTTTTTCCTATATTTTAAAGATATTTTAGATATGTTAAATAGTTTACTCACAAGAATTCTTGGATGTAATAAATGAAAGTGACATGAGAAAAGCAGCTGTTTAAAGCATGAGAAAGGTATTTTACAACCTCTTAGAGGCAAAAACTCCTGTGCAGCAGTGGGATTGTGAGGAGAGATCTGACCTTGTAATAGACTGTACTGCATACAATGCCCTTAGGAGAGCAGAGAGAAAATTATTACTGGCACTTTTAGAGTCTGGCTCCCTGTACTGATGAATTAGGGCAGAGAGGTTTGCCACAAATATGCTACAGACCCTACACATAGCCACTCACTACTAGCAAACTACCTAAGTTGTAATATAGTTGTTTCTGTGTATAAACGCGTATGTGCTTGTGTCGAGAGAGAGAATATGGGCAAATGAATGCATAAGCAAGCACAGGCATACATCAAGTCCAGCCACTACCTCATGATATTCAAGTGGCATTGTGCTTTCTTGCAATTTCATCTCAAACCTATTCACACTGAGACCATGGCTAAAGTTTCAAAATTATCATTCATCATTCAAAATTATGATTTCAAAATATCATAACGATAATTATTATTATAATCAATAAGTAGGACTGAAACCCTGGATTTCAGAAGGGCTAAATTTAACCTTTTCAAGAAACTGCTAGGAGATATCCCATGGGATAAGGCTCTGGAAGATAGGGAGGCTCATGAGAGCTAGTCGATATTCAACCATTGCTATCTCCAAACTCAGGATTGGTGTATCCCTAAGAGCAAAAAAAACAGGCAAGGAAAGCAGGAGACCTGTGTAGTTGAACAGAGAGCCTCCGAAAAAACTCAAATGGAAGATTACACTGAGTGGAAAAAGGGACTGACCACTTGGGAAGATCATAAGAATGCTGCTAGTGTATGCAGGGATGAAACAAGGAAAGCCAATACCTCCTTGGAATTAAAATTGGCAAGAGATGTCAAAGACAACAAGAAGGGTTTTTTCAACTATATTGGAGGCAAAAGGACAACGAGAGAAAACAGTGGGCCCACTGTTGATTGAGAGGGGTGCCATGGTGATGGAGGATGCAGAGAAGGCGGAGTTGCTAAATGCTTTC
>BJBW01001723.1:91999-107100 GCA_004320125.1 Scolopax mira | reverse complement strand
GCCACAGCTTCTCTGGGCAACCTGGGCCAGTGTCTCACAGTAAAAAATTCCAATCTAAATCTCCCCTGTTTCAATTTAAAACTGTTACCCTTTGTCCTATTGCACCACTCCCTGATCAAGAGTCCCTCCCCATCTTTCCTGTAGGCCCGTTCAGGTTTTGGAAAGTCATCAGAAGGTCTCCCTGGAGCCTTCTCTTCTCCAGGCTGAACAACCCCAAGTCTTTCAGCCTGTCTTCATGGGAGAGGTGCTCCTAATCAATCACAATAAGGCTTGACTTGTAGGTAGATCAAGTTGTAACAGCTCCCCGTTAACAGTGTTGAAGAATGTGTGTGTCTGGAACTGAAGTTACCTCTGTGGGGAAGTGGAGGTATTGGTTTATTCAGGGTTGTGCTTCGCTTTGATGGAGAAAACCCCTATACCTTTGTAATAACAACTTTAATGCAAAGAATGTAGTTGTATGAGGGCTGAGCCTGTTTTAATATGTGGACTAACTGTGTGTTTTCTCTTCCCTCCAGCTGGTAAGCCTCCTGCTGATTGGCATTGCAGCATGGGGAATCGGCTTCGGCCTCATCTCTAGCTTCAGAGTTGTTGGAGTGGCAATTGCAGTAGGAATCTTCCTCTTCCTTATTGCCTTAGTCGGATTGATCGGTGCAGTGAAACATCACCAAGTATTGCTGTTCTTTGTATCCTTCTGATGCGTTGCATGGATTGCAGCTTGGTTCAAGCCCTGTAAACAACCTGCTCTGTTGGCTGAGACTGATCTGGAAAGTGCTTCAGAAACAGAACAGAAATTCACAATCCTATTTTGGTCAAGCAGCTGAAATTAAACTTGCTTCCTCTTGAACTTTATTCTGCTTCTTTTTTTCTCCCTTGTTTCTGCTCCAAAGACAGAAGTGTTCAGGCCTCCTCTTTTTAAAAATAAAAATATTTTAATTTGAGAGCTTTTTATGGTGGGTTGCTGTGTCACAGGTGCCTCTTGCTGCGTGCTCAACCCTACACCAAGCTAGAGTGTGTGAACTATTAATGTTTAACAGTAGAGAAAGATGATACTTCCAGATAACGAGGTGGTTGGAGCTGGCAGGGGAATGCATTGTGGGTAATACAGGATGTCAGGAAGCACTTTCTTTACATACCTGGTCTTTAATTGCAAACCCAGACTAGAAATGAGCACAGGCCTCTTCTCAGTGTGCATTGCTGCCCCTTTATGCTTCCTGATGCTGTGTAAGCAGCCTGTGGTGCTGCCTTACATAACAAAATTCATCTGCTTAGATGAGAAAATACATTAATCAGGTAAAATTCTTATTTTTTTTAGTTGCAGTCTATGAATAGGTAGTGACCTCCACTTTACAGTTTACTAATGTGAGATAAGTATCTGCCTCTGAACACAGCAGCCAAATTTGAAGACAATGCCCAGCTTTCAAAATGTGATCTTTAGTATCAAAGCCTGTTCTTTTTGTTTTACAGTTTTCGGATGAATTAGTCCATAAGTGTGTGAGGCTGTGTTCCAAAAGCAGCTCTCACTTATTTGTTTAATCTAGGCTAAAGTTACCTTTTGTAATTAATAACAAGATTATGTGATTGAAGAAAAAAAATCTGAGTATGTAATATGAATATTACGTATGAATAATATGAAAAGTTTTTTCTTTGCTATTTTATTTAAGTGAGGTATCATGATGTAACAACGTGACTCCCTAAAACTGGAGAAATTGGCTATAGATTTTTCTCTCAGAACTCCTTTTATTAACCTCTTTGCTCATCTTGCCTTGCAAGGCAAGAAACACTTAACCTAGAAACCAGGTCTGTGTAGTAGCAGCCAAAAAGGAATAATATGTGGTGATTGATTTCTGGGAATGTTATTTGTGTCATCTTTTCTGCATCCAGTCACTATTTACTTCTATAGTTATTTAGCTTTAAAGGACTGTTATCCAATGACATAAGGCGAATACCATTAGGCATGTGTTATAAAAGCAAGATTAAATTGAGAGTGTATCCTTAACTATTCTTTCCAGTACATGATTATTCTTTTGCTAGTCTTTATTGTTCAGTTTTCTGTCTCCTGTGCCTGTTTGGCACTAAACAAGGAACAGCAGGTAAGAAAAGTTTCCTGACTTCTCAGTTAATCTATAGCTTAATACCATATATACGTATGTACACGCATATGTATTTTTTTTAAACATGTATATAGTCTTCCAGAAAATGAGGAGGGCATATTTTAAGACAATCAGCATTGTGCTTTTAAATAAGGAATAGACTTCAGGCAGTGCTTGGCTCTGGTAGCTAGAAAGAATCTGAGTTCTAAAATTACTTTCAGTTCTCCTTTTTGAATTTAATTTGTTTTGGTTTTAAGCTTCATGTGTAAGTTTATGGTCACAAGTGTAGCAGCATGATATTTTGAATATCTGGTGTGTTCAGCAATGCTAGATAAGCTGCTGAAATCTACAATAATTTTAATGTAAAGATTATAAAGCCACTGAATTGTTTTTGTTAAACTGGAAAGGTCATGGGTACGTTAAGAACAGAGGTGGCCATTAAGTATGAAATTAAAACCAGATTCTGTGGGGTATGGAGATTAATTCTTACACAATTAAGAATTAAGCAATGGTACAGTGACTGAGTAATCAGCTTCCTGTATGTAAGCACACTTTTTATTTAAAGTTTGAGCAGCCCCAGTTAGATTAGTTGCATGTCTAGTGCTCTTTCGGGTTTAAGAAAAAGAAAGGAAGAAAATTAATTATAACTGTGAATGTGCTGCTGCTACGTGCCTCATTTCATTAGCTACCCAGGCTGCTTGATCACTCAAGTTCTTTAATATATTATCCTGTTAGACTTCAGGATCTGAAGGTTTCAGTTAGGGAATTATCAACATGGGCTAATGTATTATTTTCCAGTGAAATGCAAACCAGTTGAGTTGATATGATCAGTATTTGCTTATGCCTTCTAGAGTCAACTTCTAGAGGTGGGATGGAATAACACTAACAGCGCAAGAACAGACATTGAGAGAAATCTGAATTGTTGTGGATTCAGAGTCTTTGATCCGAATGAAACCTGCGCCTCTGTAAGTTCTTCAAAAAACTTAGAACTTCATCGTGTGCATTCAAGTATGTACAACTGGTTTTAGAGTTGCAGAAAGCAGAGGAAATGTGCGAGGTAGTTGTTAACAATGATACTAAGTTCTTCAGTTAACTGACTAGAAACGTAATCACACAGCACCCTGCAAAGCTTGTACTCCATTGTCATTTATGTACTTGCTTTTTTGGAGTCTTTTAAAACTGCTGGAGTTTGTGCATGGCTGGCAGTTTTTTATAGAGCTAATTAGATGATTTCGATCAATGAAGAGCCATTGGAAAATGGAATGCAATTCTGTGTTTGTATCTGCTTCAGGATTGTTTTACAAGTCACCACTGTCAACCATGTGCACCAATAATAGAAGAATATTCTGGAATGGTGCTGAGATTTGTTGGAGGCATAGGACTCTTCTTCAGTTTCACAGAGGTGAGTAGGAAGTTAGAAAATTGGTGCTTTTTCCCCACTTTTAAGGCATTGTTTTGCAAAACAGTTAATTTTAGGGGGTTCATTACAGGAGCTCTCGGTACCATCTCAGGAGTCAAATAATGAATTGCGTCAAATTTTTCCAGACTAAAAGTTTGCTTAAGTCTGCCAAAATGACAAAAGGCTTGTCAGTATTCAACACTGGGAATTCTTGCAACTTTATGCTATTTAGACTGCACACTGCAACTGTATCTGCGTTATTGGTCGGTGAATAAAAAAAAATATGCAGAGCAGGTCTTTCATAAGCCCACAGCAGCGCATGTGAAGGATACTCCTGCTGTTCCTTAGTGTAGTTTTTGGAAGGATTGTAGATACTACAGCAATGAGAAAGTTGGAGCAACTTAAACAGAATCAGTTTAATTGAATCTGCCCTCAGTTTAATTGAATCTGAGGGCAGAATCTGAAACGTGTTGCTGCTGGGAGGGAGGAAGGCAGTTGGAAAGTTTGAAGGTGTACTAGAAAAATAGTGGTAACTGCAAAATGAAACAATTTGGAGGATTTGTTTATCATTACACTAAAAACAGGTTTATGAATATTTATCACTTGGGGAAGGGAAGAGTAATATAAAATTAGACAAGCCTATGAGAAATTGCATTGTATTGCAGTGACGGTTTTGGCTTTTTTTGCTTTGTTCATCTCTCTCTTGAATTAATTCTGAGACGGTGCATTCTTTTTTCTAATTAAGAAAGCTGGTGTTTGGTTGTACAGTTTTAGCAAGAATAAAATATCCTCAACTCAAGTACTGGAGATTTGTCAACAGGATTATATGTTTAAAACAAATTTTGTAAAACTGATGGAAGGTGTGGTAGAAACCCTCTGCTTATTAAAATCTTTGGGTTTTGTTTTCAGATTCTGGGAATCTGGCTGACATATAGATACAGGAACCAAAAGGATCCCCGTGCAAACCCTAGTGCATTTCTTTGATAAGTTATAAAGGACTGAAACTTCTTTCAGCACTATCTACTTCAAACTACTGATTCGCCATAGTTTGGTATTTCTCCATAATAGGTATTCTACATATACGCAAAACTTTACTTTCTGTAAGAAATGTGTAGTTTTCATATTTAATTTCCCACTATTTTACTTCTAATAATCTCTATATTGAAGTAGACTGGTGCATTCAGTGGCTGGGCAGAGTCAGACTGCTGCTCTGAGCTGGTTAAATAACTTAATAAATGGATATGGTGAACTCTATACAGTGAGTTTTATAGCACTACTGGCTTCTCTGGTGTCCAAAACAACCTGAAAGTATTTTCTGCTGTGTTCATTGATTACAAAAATTCACATGATTTCTCATTAAAATGATAAAAATATATGGTGGATGGTTGGGCTGTATGTTTTGATTAGGCTTTAGGATGAACTCTAGTCAACCTTTTGTCTTAATAATGGTCTCCCACTTTCCTGCCAAGATAAAAATAGAAGATAAAGATGTTATTTTCTGTAGTGCACGTAAGTGTGTGTTAATAACTACTGTAGCTTCACCCGTCCCCTTCCCTATTTTGTTTTGGCTTTCTGGTAGCTTTAGCATTTTGTTGAGAATCAAAGTAATTCTTTACTACTTAATGGGTATCTTCACTCTGAGAAAATGAATGAAGAAAACTGAGAGAATGTAATCTGCAGCTGATTACCTTGAAACTTTTTTTTTCTTTGACAAGTGAATGAAGTTTGGTATTTGCACAACATCAGAATCAATAGTGGTTTGTCCTCTTTAATGTAAGAAACTTGATGTCTGGAAAGCTGTTGTACAGCTATTTTTTCAGATGGTGTAAAATTATTGTTGTAATAACTCAGCAGTATATATTCTTCTGTTCAGCTAACAGTCTTGATTTCCTGGAATATTGAATGATGTGTGAAAAAAAAAAAAGTAAAAAAAAAAAGTGATGGTTTCCAGTAGTATGATTTTTCTTTAAAAAAAAAAAAACACACAAAAAACCTAAAAGTTTTCACAGTACATTAATCTGTGTGAAGGAAAGCTGGTCCCTCTTCCAGCCTGGAACAGAAGTGATGCATCAGCTGGAACATCAGGCAGGAGAACACCCAAGGTGTGTGATGGTTCCCTTTATTTCTAACTACATGGAATTGCAGACCTGCAGTGCATCGTGCATCTTTCCTTCATGCACTTGCTGCTTCTGGCACAGTAGGTGGCTGCTGTAGCCTGAAAGATGGGAGAAGAAAAAGGGGAAGAATGAAGGCCACCTGCCAAGGAATACAGCAGCTGAGGGAGGGAGGGAAAAGGCGGCAGTGAGGGCAGACAGCAGTGGGACATGCCTCCTTGCTCCTGTGGCCAAAAAGAAGCTGAAATACACACCCATCGGAACACTTTCAGGCTTTCACGTGCCCAGTGCTCCTAAAGAAGGACTTGTCTTGAGATTTGGAAGGGGAGGAGTTGGACCTGAAGGCAGAGGAATGTCAAGAACCTGCTGAAGAGAGCCGTTCTTCAGGTGTAGGGGATTCTTCAACAGCTGCTGTCAGCGCCATCTCCTGGTGTCGGGGCTGTGAATTCCTGCTGCCGGTATCCACAAGTGTTGGTGCCTGTTTCAAGCACGTACTTGTCAGTGTAAGAGCCCACTCAGGTACTGAAAGACCTTAAAAGAGCCTTCAGACTATTACTGAAGTATAATGTATGTGTCCACAGCTTTTCTTGCCCAGGTGCTGTCCTGGTTAAGCCACTCACCAGCCATTCTCAGTATATGTCAAGAGAGTATACGTTACTGTAGTAAATTAAAGGAGGAGCCTTATGGAGGAGGTGAATGAAGCTTAAAATAATACTGTACTGCTGCTTCAATTTTAACTTTTTACCTAATTGTTTTTTAGTGCTTAGTTTCAGGTGGCTGTGGCTTCATAAATAGGGTAGGTGCTAATTGGAGTGTGAATGTGCATCACTGAAAAAATACTGAAAATATTTATTACTTTAGAAATTCCCATGTGTCAGAATTTGTTTTAACTTCATTAACTTTTAAGTAATCAAAAGATAGATCGGTGGATCTTATGGTTTGATTGAAGTTTTTCTTCATAATGCTATGCTCTTTATTTCTTTATAATGTATATTGTATATTTCTTTAAAAATATACAACCCCACAAACCCTAAAATTCACACCAGAGATGTGGTTTCACTTTTGGAACCTGATTTTTTTAAGTGGGGCAATAAAATATGTTGAGTCTGACTTTTTTTGGGAGAACAGCCTCCCTCAGAGGCCTGACTCGTGTGTCAGTGTGCAAGAAATGTTATGATGTGTTAAATAGACCATTTTTTTTTTGTTTAATTTTACTTTTTTAAATTTATACCTATTCTTGGTGGGTTTTGTCTGTGAAGTTTGCTTTGTTCATTGCAGAACAAAGTTTTTCCTCATGAGAAAATAGTTCTGGTCATATGAAGATGTTTTTTGTTTGGTTTCCAGAGAGACATTTTAACTTTTATCTGCTTAAGAATTGGGTGTAATTCTAAACAGATTTTCTAGAAGCTGTTTACAGCAGCAGAGCAGCAAAACGACAGAGTGGTTTAATTTGGAGCATTCTTAATGCATATGTTAGATGTCTTTTAACCTTAGTCACATGGAAAGGCTTTCTTAAAATTGATTATTCTGGAAAATGTAGGAAACTGTCTGCTGCTTTCAAGATACCTATGCATTTTTATCACATAAAAATAACTGGCTATAAAATATTAAAATATAATTCTTTGTGTAAGATAGATAATAGTAAGGGAAAAAAAAACGAAAAAAAAAACCCCACAGCAACGATTTATATGGAAACACTTGAAATGGATTTATTTTTAGAAAAATCATTTTTACAGTTGATCATACAGTGTTATTCTGTATGCCTTAAATTAATAGCCTCTGGCTTCCAAAAATGCTGCCCAGTACAAAAGTGCTAACGTAAAACTGCAGTGTTTATGTATATAAACCAGCATTATACATCACTAAATACCACCCCAGATAGTCTCCACACCAATTTCACTGAGTGGAAAAGAGATGGAAGATCAGACTTCATAGTATTTAAGGGCTTCCTTCTTCCCCTTACAGTTCAGTCTTCAAGAGTTTCAGCGCTTTCTGCATATTTGAGTACACTAGAAATGAAATATTCATACGTGTTATTTTTTCTGGTGAGAACATCACGTTGGTCATGGCACACTGGGGGTGTTGGCAGGGCAGGGATGGAGCTGGGCTATGGGTCCCAGCTCTTCCCAGCTCCCAGCAGACCCCAGCAGGGCTTGTGTGCAGGAGTTCCCACCCTTGCCTACGCCGAGCCCCGCTGAATTATGCGAGTTCCTACCACTTTCTTCTCAAACAGATGGATGTTTAAAGCTCCAGGGCTCTGCCATCATTCTCTTCACCTCGCTAAGTCTAGCATCCCCTTTAATGTCACTCCTGGTTAACTGTCTGTCACCAAGCATCGACTGTGAGAGGCTGTAACACCTGGTGTTATTCCCCGTGGGGGGAAAAATGGGGAGAATATTTCAGAATATGCTACTTACACAGGCCAACGTCAGAGGGCTCGTATGCGTAGAGACGGTTGGAGTACCTTCCCGTAATATCTGCTCTCACAGTCAGGGAAGGATCTGGAAAAAAGGATGGGAGAAGTTGCAGAGGAGAGGATCCACCTTCAAGGAGGAGGAAACAAACCTCTCTGCGCTCCTGCTTGCTTCCTAAAGGTTTCTGCAAGACAAGTCTGCCACCACCACCACGAGATCATTCTTCTACGCAGTCACTGACATTTCAACTTTAAGAGCTGTATTTGCAGCTTTATTGAGATGGGGTGGGTTTTATTCTCATTAGTATTGATTAACTTTACACCCTGTGCCACTGTGTAGTACCTGAATGAACCCAATGAGCTGAGGCTGTGCTCAGGCTACAAAGGTTATTAAAAAAAGAAATAATCAAGGGAGTGAAAATACAGAATTTTCTTTGGTCTGTTGAAAATGGTCATTTTCTTCCATTTAGGAAGGTATGTGTTGATGGTACCCATCCCATGATGGTATCTCTTCTGGGAGAGGGAATGCTGTGACTCTGTAATACCTGGACATGGACATGGCCACTAATGCATCTCCAAAAGGCCAATAGCAGGAGTTTGTGCGGGTTGGTGGGGCACAGAGCTGAGTACGGAGCTTTGAAAATCAGCTCCTGAAGCATCCAGGTTCCTACAGAGCCCGAGACTTGTGGGACAAACACAAAGGTGCTGGGTTACAGTATTTCTAAAGCCAGGAGGATGAGCAAAGGTTGAGCCAGTGCCTACCCATTCCTGTGACCACTTCAACGACACGATGGAAGGAGCACTGGGCATGTGAAGCTAATGACCCAGCTGGGCTTGCTTTGAAATTTCCTCCAACAAAACCACCTCGAATATCTTCTGTCTCTCATGGAATAAATTCCTGAGGATTTGAGTTGTGTGGCACAGCAGGGGATTCCACCTGAGGTCAGCTTTGATGCTGGAGGTGCTTACCTATGAAGAGAATCCGAGGGACGTACTGGCCATCAGGAGAAAGGTTCTTGTCTGTGGTTTCATACTTAAAGAAAACAGAAAAGGTTCCCAGTCAAGGCTGCAGGGGGGCACGCTACATAAATACTTCTTCATTGCACTTTGTGTTACAAAACAGAGCTTAAATAACACCATTTCACAGTTTAAAGAGAGGAACTGTCTGGGACACAGTCGTTTGACAGCCAGAGTTGAAAATTGATAACAACAGGCCGTGTTATTATTAAACTTTAAATTCCCTCATATTTAGAGTTTCTGCCTGCAGATTGTCTGCAGATGAAAGAGAGTTATTACTCAAACTATTAGACATCAGCAATGCTCATCTTCCCAGCCAACCCGAGCTATTGAACTGACTAATTATAGCTAGAGAACCCATAATTAAAAATAGAATTTTATTGCTTTCACTTACTGAAGTGTAACTGGGAAACTTACCACCAGGTTCAGGAGAATGAATTTTTCTGCCAGTTTCTGTATCTCTTTATGTTCAGCAAAGGCCTTCTTCAGGGCTGGAGTGGGAACAAAGGGAATGAAGGTCAAAGATACGCAAAGATACAAAAGGTCCCTCCTGCCTTCGGGTAGTGCAGCTCCCAACGTTGTCTGCTCAAGCCTGAATTTGGGCATTTAACCCTTTAAAGCTCCCAATCTGCTATTGCAGCTTCTGCCTCCCAGTTCTTAAGGCCCAGGAAGCCCAATATGGAGGTGTTGGACTCCAAGCCCGAGGTGTTCGACTGGATTTTAACGCTCCTTCTGGAGTTGCTGGAGATGGATGGATGGACGCAGGGCGGATGGGCTCACCCAGAGAAAGGCCCTGGAGTCAATTCAGAAACACTGGGAAAAGAGCTGTCCCAGTGACCAGGAACCCCACAAGGGCTGGGTTCCAGCCTGCTTGGATTCAGTCCCTGCTCACGTTCAACCTCCATCACCAAACTGGGAGCTGGAGACATCCTTTCCAATAAAGGACTGGTTTTCACTGCTCAGAATGACAAATGAGATGGGGTTGGAAGGGACCTCTGGAGATCAACTAGTCCAACCCTCCCTGCCAGAGCAGGTCCAACCCCAGCAGGTTGCACAGGAACGTGTCTAGGAAGGGGTTTGAATGTCTCCAGAGAAGGAGACTCCACCACGTTCCTGGGCAGCCTCTTCCAGGGCTCTGCCACCCTCAAAGGAAAGAAGTTCCTCCTCATATTTAGGTGGAACTTCTTATGTTCAAGGTTGACTTGAATTACTTAATTACTCCTGGTGTTATTGTTGGTTTGGGCTGGTTGTGACGCGAAGCAAAACCAGATTTGTGACCTGGGCTGGTTTCCGTACCCATTCGGAATTGCCATTTTCATTTCATTTCTGATTTTTTTTCCCTTTTTTACATTTTTTTTTTTTTAAATCATTATTTTCCAGTGCAAAAGATTACCTTGGCTGTGCGGGCAGTCATCCAGGTGGTGGATGATCATCAAGGGCTTGTTGCTGGAAGAAGAAAAGAGTCCTCGTTAGGGGCCGGGGAGGCGCTAGGGGGCGCGGGGCGGGGCGCGGGGCGGGGTGCGGTACCTGTGTCTGGAGCGGAAGAGGGCTTCCTCGTACGTCTGCGTCCAGATGAGCTGGTCCCCCCAGCCTGCGGGGAAAGAAAGGGGAGGGAAAGGAAGGCAAGGAGAGGAGAGGAGAGGCGCGTTATAAGCGGGACCGGAGGTCGGGGGTTCGCGTCCCGCCCCCTGCCCGCCACTGCCGGCAAGGGCTCTTCAGCAGCCGCGCTTGCCAAAGGGCTTTGAGTCTTTGAATCAGGAGTAAAGGGGAGAGGGATGCTAGGAAATACTAGAAAATGTATTTGCAGAACGAATTGCAAGAAAACTAATTTATTAAAACAGTATAGGAGTCAAAACTTTAGTAAATTGCACTTTTTTTTTTTTTTGTAATTTCGAGCGCTTTTTGCTGTTTTTTTTACCTCTGGAGAGCGTCTGAGGCAGTTTTGGTTTAGCAGTAGTCTCCTTTGTCTCCTTCTTCCCCACATCCTTTGCCAGAGCGCAGGAGATGGCCACCAGCAGCAGGAACATGGACACGTAACTCTTCTCCATGGCTGCTCCTGGAAGAGAGAGGAGAGAATCCTCACCTTGGGCTACCCCCCGGGCTACCGTTTGCTTCGAGGCACCCAGCAGATAAGGATGGGGTAGAACAGCAGGTCAAGTGGCTGGTATGCAGCAGGGTGAGTCAGGGCTGAACCCAACTGCTGCAGGGGGGGCCTGGGCTTGGGGGAACCTCGGGAGCATGAGGTTTGCTTAGAAAATTGCCATGGACAACCTGGCTGCTTTCTACTGCTCCGCTCGTGCCCTTGGGCTGCGGTCTTTTTTAAACCCCTATATGTTTCTTCTCTCTTCTATTTACATCTGTTGAATTTGCTCAGTAAAACAACTGAGTTTGGGCAATTCCCAAAGTACTTTCAAGTCCTAAAAAGTTCACAGTTATACCTCCACCTCCCGGTGTTACTGTAACCAAATACTTTAGCGGCCCAGGGGCTGAAAAATGAATTTATCTCGCCCCTTCCTTCATTTCTGCAGCAAGAGCAACTCAAATGAGAAGTCAGGATGCTAAGCTAGGCTTTACAGTGAGCCATTGGCATAAGCACAGCCTAATGGTGCCGTTGAAACTTCAGATCCTGTTTTCCCCCTTAAAAGTATCATCTGAGCCTTAAAGAATCTCTAATAAAAAGAGTGGGAAGGAGCTTGCTGTGTGCAACAGTGAGAACTGAAATGCAGTTTGCCGGTTTAAGCAACAGAAAGCAAAGGAGACATTCTGATAAGAACCTCCCCAGCGATTCAGCTGGGATGCTTCCTCGAAGGGGGAAAACACTTCAGCAACATAAGCCTATGTTTTCTCATTAAATTTCCTCCTGGTAACTAGTGCACCAGTTTAGTGCTGTAGTGGGCATTGTAGTGGGTACAGTAGGAAGACCTCAGATATTCCAAAAGCAATACAGAAAATTCAAAAGATTGATGCAAAAATCCCAACAGGCTGACAGGTTTTAGAATTCAGACAATGAAAAATGAAAGTCCAGGGGAAGAGAAGCATTTTTTCTGGGTAGGAACTGTGGGAGGAGGCACGAGCTGAGTTTCTGACAGTGGTATGGTGCTCTTTGCTACTGGGATGCCCAACAGACCACAAACATCCAATGAGTCACTCTTTCAAGGGCATGAAAAACGACTTTTGCAGCAGGCTGCCTTTCTGCCCTAAGAGAGTAAGTCTCCTTGCAAGGAAGAAAATTGCATTAAGTGAAATTAGACCCCGTGGATTTTCAGGGTTGCCTCCAGAGTTGTGTTGGCTGGAGTTCTATAGTGGGAGTAACGCTTCTCTAAAAGCAAAAACCCAAAAAAAAAGGTATGGGACAACCAGAAAAATCAAAGACTGGGCAAATTTTATGCTGTTGCTGATGCAGAAAACAATGGCAGAGGAATGTTAAACCTGCCGTTTAGAAATTTCACCTCTGGAAGGCTGTGTGCACTTTGCTAAGTACTTCACTACCCAAAAAAAACCCCTTCCTCTCCTGTCTCTTTTAACCTGCCAAGCCAACATTTCTCTACATATTTTTACCTTCCTAGCAAGCAGTGCTGAGCTTTTCTCTCCGTTGACTGGCTGCCCCAGCCCCGGGTACCCCAGGCTCCGGCTCCCCCAGGTACTTTCCCGGGCAGGGAGAGCGTGCCAAGCCTTACCTTGTTTCCCAGACGCGGGGCAGGGTGTGAAGGTGATCCCGGCTACTCTGTGAGTGCTGCCCTTCCTACCGCCTATTTATGCACCTTCACACACCCCAACTCCACCCACAAGCTTTGGATTCGAATACCTCTTCCCAAGAGCTAAACTTTCCAGTTTTTTAACCCGCCAAAACATTCAGGGTTAAGTTTGTCATTGACTAACGCTACAGTTTGCTGTCAGACGCTGCCCCTGAAGCTCAGAGATCTTTCTATGGACTTTTGGGAGTCTTTGTGAAAGGTGATTTTAAAGTGTTGGCAAAGATCCAAGTCCAGGTAAGCTTAAATCTAGACTCCTGATTTGCCTGAAGAGTGATTTGTCTTTTTTTGATTGGCTGGAACATCAGTATGGGTTAGCGTTCCTTTAGTCCTCTGAAAAAGTTGAATCAATGACTCGGAACTTCAGATGTTAATTAGATAACTAGCTATGCACTTTATACAGATGTGTATGTACACATCCATGTATAACACCATATTAAGTAATAGGAACAAAACCTAGAAGAAAGTTTGTAAAAATCTCCACAAAAATGCATTTGGAAGATGTAACAACATCTGCTCATAAGCAGAGGACTAAATAAACCTTCCTTTCAAATTCCATGTTTTATTTGTTGTATAGACATATGTTTATAACTACAACAGGAAAATCAACCATTTTAGGTTGGAGATACACATATAATATACTACAACTCTTAGGAAAATGAGACTTTCTCAGGTGGCTGGAAAGGCCATCCCTAGTGTCGCACTGACTGTGGATGGTCCTTCCTCAGAGGTCAATGTGATTCTGTCCTCAGCAATGTATGTTGAAACTGCAGTGTGTTCTCCTCAGTGCATGCCTCATATATTTCAGTGAGATTAAAATCACATGTTCAAGGCCAGCGATCGCTTAACATTACTCTGTTGGGTAGGTGGAATCCATCAGATATGGATTTTCCTGTTTGAAATTCACCGTGCTCTCTGATGGCTGCTGGTGGCACACATTTTTTATGAATATACTTAAAAGAACGTAGTGCTTTGGATTAAGGTTGCTGTGCGTTTTTTTCCCCTTGTTCTTTTATAGATAGTAATTAGGAAAATGAGGCGCGTAAGCAAGATGATAAACTCAAGCAAAAAACCATTATTTTGTTGTTCCTTACAACTATACAGTAGAACTGTGCTTTGCTTTGATGCTTCACTTATTACAAGGGTGAAACCAAACCTCCCAGGGAGGCCAGTCATTATAACTCCATGTTCTGTATGTTTCGTGTCATCTACAGCCTGATAAAGAACTGAGAGAAAGAGATTGCCTATCAATTTTTGCTCCTCCAGTGTCCTTCAAGGACAGTGCTTGTCCTTGAAGGTTCAGAGATGTATTTTTGTTGGCTTCATCCATTGAATTTTTCTTCTACAACATATACCAAAATATGTTTTGAAGATCCATATTTGGACATGTGAGCACTTACTTTGGACAATGAGGTTACATCCTTCATCTGTTCCAATGCAGATGTACCAGTCAAAAATTAGTTTTCAAAATCTTGGTCTCAGCTCAGGCAATTCATAATTGCAATTTAATGTACTCTCATTGACTATCTTCTCAGTTTTAAAGCCCGTAAGAGAAGTTGTAGTTGCTCTCTGGTTGTGTGAAGAGATGGTTTAGAGACACGTTCAATTACTTCAATTGCCTTGTTAATGAAGAGAGAGCTCTTCTCTCCCTCAGCTACCTGTTTAGGTCCTGAGACTGTACCCAGCCACTCAGTTGGCTTCTAAACACTTATCAGGGGCTACTTTCTCTGCCTCAGTGACTAAATCCTGCAGGAATTGCCCCAGGAGAGCTTAACCAACACAGGACTGTCCCAGATGATTTTTCCTTCTCTGCTATAAGGATCTGGTAGATCTTTAGGTCTCTAGTAGAAGCCTTTCACCCCAAAATTTAGGAGTTGAGACACTTCTGACACCTATGGCAGCTGCAGGTTCCATTCTATTTCCCTCCCCTTCTGCAATAATTCAAATCCTTACCCTGAAGAAGGTGGGTGCTCTCTGGATTGGGATGTGGCTTGGTGAGTGATGTTCTCAGTCACTCTGTCAAGACCGTTTCTTTCTGTGTAACAGTCATTTATGCTGGAGCAGGTACCAGACCCCAGACACCCCACTTCCCAGCTTAGCTGTCGGTCTTTTAGGCAAGAAAGCGTTTTTTTTCTCACATTAGCTCAGGAAACTTTTGCTAGTACATGCACATGGAGACCACTACTACAGGAAAGACTAGGAAGGACCTGGTATCTTATAAGTGGTCCAGATGTTCTCCTGAGAGTTGGAAGGTGATGGTTCAACTGTCCTCCTGTCTACTTTGTGGTCAGTACAAAGATGCATTTCAATACAGAG
>BJBW01001723.1:76612-91944 GCA_004320125.1 Scolopax mira | reverse complement strand
TGATTTCCCAAAATACATCATCTTAACACGTTCCTCTTTTTCGTTGAATGAATTACTCAGTGAACTTGCAGTAACTGCAGGTTATCGGTAATATTTTTCAAATTGGATAGCAGAAGAGTTGGTTATGATTTATAATAGGACATTCTGAGCCTTCGATCACTGCTTTCAAAACAAAAGACCAATCCATCGGGGTTTTGATATCTCTGAAGACGTTCTTTCCCACTTACATGTGCACGTTTATAATACAAATCACCACAGCTTCATATAGAAATTGGCAAGGTGGAATGCAAGCACGGAGCTTCCTTAACATACCTCCAGATAAAGGCAGGGATTTGTGGTGTAACCAGTTCTTATATTATCCTCTGTGTTGAGCTGTGAAGTACTGGGATGTCTGGAAGGCACTGCTGAATGATGTGTTTTAAAATCAGCAAGTCATTTGAACACCCACAGTAAATACACTTGCTCTTGTATTGCTTAGTGTCCTTTTCCTCAACAGTGAGGAAAATATCATACACTAAGGAGTCTCAATGTTTTCAGCTTATGTAGGACTTAGTTACTCAGGCTGTGTTTACTAAGAGAAAACCTGATCCTAACAACATTTAGATATAACTTTGAAATGCCTTATTCAATCCCTCAGGGAGGCAGTGAATGAGGAGAAGTCCCAAAATAGTCCCAGGATGAAATTCTTCCTCTTTTTGCATTTTTGCACGAGCAGGGTCAATGATGGTGGCTTCTTAAAGATCATCTGTTGTAAAGGAACTGAGCTGTTTTCTTGGTGGGGAAACATATCACAACACAGTGACCTTGGATGAGAGAAGATACATCTCCTGTAACTTCCCCACAGAAAAACTAATAAAATATGGCCTAAGTAAGAGGAGAGTGAGAGGGGCTGAAAACTGGCTGACATACAAGCTGGAGGCCAGTCACCAGTGCTGTACCCCAGAGGCCAATACAAGCATCTTCATTAATGAATGCAAAGAGTGCGCCCTCAACAAGTCTGCAGGTGATACAAAGCAAGGAGGAGTGGTTGATAGACCAGGTGGTTGTGATATCATGCAGGGGGACCTTGACGGGTTGGAGAAATGGGCCAAGAGGAACTTAATGGACTTCAACAAAGGGTGATACAAAGTTCTGCACCTGCGAAGGCACAAGTACATGCTGGCATTCAACCAGCTGGAAAGAGGCTTTGCAAAAAATGACCTGTGGTTCTTGGTGGATAGCAAGTTGGACATTAGCCAGTAGCAAAGGTGACCAATAGCCCCTAGGCTGCATTAGGCAAAGCATTGCCAGCAGGTCAAAGGAAGTGAGGCCACATCCAGAATGCTGGATCCACTTCTGGGTTCCCCAGTACGTCCAGATGAGATATGGACATACTGGAGCAAGTCTGGCTGTAAAGATGCTGAAGAGATGGAACCTCTGTCATTCCAGGAGAGGCTGAGAGAGCTGGGACTGTTCAGCCTGAAGAAGAGATGGCTCAGGGGGATCTCATCAATGTCAGCTGTAGCTACCTGATATGGAAGAAGTAAAGAAGACAAAGGCACACTCTCCTCTGATATGAAGTGACAGGACAAGAGGCCCAAACTGAAATTCAGGAAATTCCATGCAAATGTAAGATAATTTTTTGTGTGTGCGTGTGTAATGTGAGGATGCCCAGAAAAGTTGTGGTATCTCCATCCTTGGACATATTCAAAACCTGACTGGGTACGTCCCTGAGCAACTTGCTCTAAGTCACCCTGCTTTGAGCAGGGATCTTGGACTAGACAATCTCCAGAGATGCCTTTTAAATCCCACAGTTGCATTATTTTGTGATTCCAATGTGTAGCATATACGAAAGTAAGATTAATTGGTGCAAAGGTGAATTCATAATTGAATTCAGACATACCCCACTCTCAGCTACAGCTGACCTGTTGCCACATAAAAGCCAAATTAGTGGAAAGATGCCATGCTGTGGTCACCGATCAGGATGTTATTGCTGGAACAGTAATGAATGGTCATTAACTTTTACCCATGAGGCACTCGTGTTTCACCACCGTGTGGGCCATAGGCTGTCCAAATACAGTTGTACCATCCCTGTGGGAATAGTTCTCTGGCTGTTTAAGCCAATGAGAGTGACTTAAGGCAACGTGTACTTAAAGTCTTGTTTAAACGTTATGGCCTGGAAATGGTAAGCACACTCCCACAGGTGGTGACACTAAGTAAGCAGTACCCGTCACAGAGGGCTGATAGGAGGATGGGTGTTCCTGCTCTCCTGCTGGCCCAGCTCCAGACGGTGGCATGAACATAACGTGTCTCTACCATCTCAGCATTCAAATGGTCAACGCTTCCTTAAAACTACTATTTTTTTGCTAGCCGGCATAAGGAATGCTATCCCAAATCTTGTGAAATACTTAGTTTATAGTAGTCCAAGGGCTGAGATGTGTTTAAGCTATGCTTAGCATAGAGATTCAGATGTTGGGATGGAGCATCCAGCTGTCGTTTCACCTCCCTCCCCATAAGGTCACCCCGGCAGCTGAGAACGGCTGAAATAGAAGTGAGCTTCCAGCTGCACCACTTGGAGATTCCTTGGGAGGCAGGGAATTCCCACATTCACTCCAGAGAAGGGGACTCCACGACCTCCCTGGGCAGCCTGTTCCAGGGCTCTGGCACCCTCACTGTAAAGAAGTTTTTCCTCATATTTGAGTGGAACTTCCCATGTTCCAGCTTGAGCCCATTGCCCCTTGTCCTATCACTGGAAACCACTGAAAAGAGTCATCCTCCTTCAACTCACCCTTTAGATACTTATAAATAAGGTCTCCCTTCAACCTTTGCTTGCCCAGGCTAAAGAGTCCCAGCTCCTTGAGCCTTTCCTCGTAAGGGAGGTGTTCCAATCCCTTAATCATCTTCATTGCCCTACACTGGACTCTCTCCAGTAGTTCCCTGTCCCTCTTGAACTGGGAGGCCCAGAACTGGATGCAATATTCCAGTTGTGGCCTCACCAGTGCAGAGTAGAGGGGGAGAATGACCTCCCTTGACCTACTGGCCACACTTCTCCCTGTGCAGCCCAGGACCCCCTTGGCCCTCTTGGCAACAAGGGCACATTGCGGCGCAGTCTGAAAAGAAAATGTCTGAAAAGAAAAGATGATAGAAGGTGTCATTTCTTGTTTTCTGTTGATAGACCTGTGGCTATCCTGCTCTGATTGGACAGGTTTTTGGAGCTGAATGCATCGAGTCATTACAAATGCCAGCAGGCTGGGGCTTCAGTTCCCACACTCCAATGTCCTATGGGGCGGCTGCTAGAGCTGCAGAGCAAACAGGCAGCTACCCGAGCCCCATCTGTGGCTACCAACCTGCAGCATTCTGCAGGTTTTGCTGGGCAGAAATAAGCTGGGGCCAACTGGTAGCACCCACTGACCTTCTGGCATGGGTTGGGGTGGGGGGGATATAAATCAGCAGCCCAGGGTGAATAGAAGTGTCCCCCTGGTTTTGCTTGGTTAGTGTGAAGCTCTGATAGCTGCTTCTTTGGCATATTGGCTAGCAGGGTTGAGATGTGAGTTCCTGATTCAAGTGCTGCTCCCTCAACTGACTATAAGTTTAAAATGTCAAATATCTTACTAAAAAGCTAAACAAACTGAAGGTAATGAAGATGCCAGTTATGTGGAAAGATGCCAGTCAGGTAGAAGATGCCAGTTATGTGGAAAGAAGCAAACAATCTATGCTATACTCTTCAGTAATGTACAACTATGTGGGTACCACATGTCAACAGATCACAGGCATGGGAACCTGCAAGTATTACTATTAATTTAATTACAGGTTTATATGATACATGTTTCTTTCACCTGTCTCATATGACGATCAAATAATTCATGGCTCCATCATCTGTTATAGCTCCCTGTCTTTTCTGTTTTAAAATCCCCAAAGGAATAGGCAGATACGTCATCTAAAAGTTAAAAATGACTTGAAGATTTAGATGAGCTCGATGTGGACACTTAGATGATCCAAATGTCATGCTTCTGTATGTGTGAGGCTGTGCTCTGTGGTTAGCAGTCATGATGTCTGGCATGGTCTGCTATAAAATCTTTCTCTTCTCTCCTTTTTTAGAAGAAAATGACATTCTATCAGACAGTGGGTTCAACTAAGGATGTCTTCATTGTTGCTTTATTATAGGTATTCATTATAGTAAGGTTTCCTCTTTCTTTTGACCAATAAGATTGTTGCACCTGTATTTCCTTGCAAACTTCCTGGTTAATGTGTGCAGTATATCAGCTTTGCTTGACTTTGTCTCTCATGTAGGTGTTATGCAGAACCAGCCCCACTTTCTGCTCTTACTGTCTTGGTTCAGCCCAAAAAATAAATAACATTCTTCTACCTGGTTAATTAAGGTACAGTCATCGTAAAAGCCTAAGAATTGATGTAAGCAGTTGCAAGCTGCATCTTGAATGAAGAGACCATCCTTTTGGTGATTGACACTGCTATGTCAATGAAACTTAAGCATGAGTGCACCATAATAATAGGAACTCTCCAACTGTCTCTCTGAGGCAGTTAAATTGGCTTTGAAATAAAACCACCCCGTTTCTTCCGTTAAGTACAGGAAATGTAGGAATATAAAACTCCTGATGTAAGTAGCTCTACCTTTTAACTATTTCAGTTGGAGGCTGTAAGAGTTTCCAGGGGCTCCCGTAGTGTTTGAACCTGTCTGTGAGATTGTGTTGTACTGCTTAGGTTGTGAGGTTCTCTACGTCAGGGGGACCATTTGCTGCATGTGAATTTGGGTAGAAAAGCTTGGGTCAGAATTACTCACAGGCTTTCTAGATCTTTCTGATTTGGGAAATGTAGAAAAGAAAAAAAAAAAAAAAGTACTTTTGTTTAACAAGTATTTACCAGATAACTGGCATATGCTTTGGAAGACTAAAGATACTTAAAGATGTTCATGTAAAAGATTAAAGATGTTCACTTAAAGGATGAGGTGTTAAATTCACAAAAGTGTGGGGAAAAGGAAACTGGTGCTTTGTGTGCACAGACAATTGAGAGAAAAAAGTATTCCAGGGGGTTTATTTTTACGGCATGGTCATAATGTTTTCTTTCTGGTCATTAATGCTCATTTAAAGCAGAATAACTCCTTTTGCTCTGTAGCACCGTCGCAAGGTGAATTCATTAGTAAGGACCCCTCTAGGAAAGTCACAGAATTTTGCCTTCATGAGAGCACACCCTTGGCCGTGTTTTCTTTCCTGTTGCCTGTTTGGTGAGCAAACACACCTCCTCTGAGTTCATTCAGTCATCAGTCCGGACCAGGCAGAGAGCCTTAAGCTTCCAACTTCTCTTCCAAATCTATCCTAACACAGTTTCTAAAAATTGTTAGATCAAAGCCAAGCTCCATTCTTGACCACTTGTCAAAAGATCATTTTTGTAAAGGGATGCTACTGTGACAATCTGCTAGGAGACCTGAGCCTGAAAATGCCTCCTTTTTTACAGGTCAGCCCTTGTCAACTGAATCTCAAACTGAGCATCCTTAATTCACCTCTCCTTACAAATTAGTTTATGTAGAAGTCTTGCTTGATAAAATGCTTTGGTTGGAAGGGGCAGATGCATCATGGAAGATGCTGAATTGTGTAAAACCTTCTAGCCAGTGCATGAAAACACTGCTCTCCAGTTTCCTTTGTTTCACTGAATTCTGCCTGGAGAGTGAGTCTCCCCCAGGACGACGCGCAGAGCTGGCGAGCAGGAATCTCTAATAGCAGCAGCCCTGGGTGTTGGCTCTCTGCTGCGTGGCACCATAGCAATTTGGGAGGGGTTTTGTTTAATTAATAATCAAAATACTCTACTTGCTGCCTTTAGTTTTCTGAAGGAAGGAGCCAGGAAAGAGAGAGCGCACCTCTGGCTTATCACAGTAATGAGGCTTAAATTTTATGGCAGACAGGTGGCAAGAATTTTTCTCCTGTCTGTGAAGGAAGATACCCCTTTCCTTTTCCTTTCTGTGTTTTGTGCAGGATGGTATTGCATTCTGGATCTACTGGAGAGGGCATCCTAAAGCAGCAATGCAGTTCTCAGCTGCCTGAGAGGGCTGAAAATTAATGCTGGCTTTATTGTGCTGGTTAAACAATAGCTTGCAGACAAGTTGTACACAGAATTTTACTGCAGTTTTGCTAACAGGAAGTGAATTGGATATAAAACTAAATGCAAATAAAAGCTCCACCCTGCAATTTTTGGTTTTTTGTTATATCATTCTCCATTTTTTAAGATTGCATTATTTTCTAGTTCATGCTAGGTCAATGTTAAAGGTATTAGCGAAAGACCCAGCAATGATTCTCTCCCCATCAGCTGCAGGAGCCAGCATTGTTATTTTAGAAAACAAATACATAT
Source organism: Scolopax mira (assembly GCA_004320125.1). Taxonomy (NCBI): domain Eukaryota; kingdom Metazoa; phylum Chordata; class Aves; order Charadriiformes; family Scolopacidae; genus Scolopax; species Scolopax mira. Next base: position 85,608 of record BJBW01001723.1, on the reverse strand, counting down.
TGGGAAGCTGTAATAATATCACTAGTTCTTTGTTTTAGTGAAGACATCCCCTGCCCCATGACCTTTTTACAGACTCTGCAACATGTACATCTTCAGAATAACACTGGAGTCAGAGTCAAGGCTATCTTTTATTCTTAAACTTTTCATTTCATTCAAACTTTTGCAGAGGGATCAAAACTATGACTTAGGTAATCTTTTTGAATGGGAAGACTGGAGATCCAGAGAGTTATTAGCTGTCAACCAAACACCTTTCTAATATTACTAGTAAAAAAATCCAAACAATGCTTCCCAGTGCTTACCTGACAGTGTAGAGCTACAGTCTGAAGCATAAGAGCGTTACGGTGGTATCACTAAAGTGTTTGGGGAAGTGCTCATGGTTTTGTGCCTGATATTTGAATGCTTGATCAAAGAATAGGATTGTTGCTGTGTCAAATCTTCATTTTGGAAAAAAATCCCCACATCTCTTTGAGAACGAAAAGTAAGGCTTTTCCAAATTTGTCTCAAAGATAAAAATTGTTTAAAAAGGTATTTATTTTGGCTTCACTTTCCAAAATGAAATTTTGTTTCAGAGAATTGCCTGGGCTGCCTCTCACTCACAGACATCCAGTAAGAACTGGCAGTGTGAAGAATGCATTCAGGGAAAGCATGAATCACTTTCAAAGTCTGTGTTTTAGAAAGGATTTGACCAGGTGGACAGTCGGGTGGGAGATTAGTTAGCACAACTACGTTAAGTCATAAGAAGACGGTGGGGAAAAATGTGGCAAGAGATGAAATAAGTAGTTCTTCACAAGTGTCTTCCACTCTTGGTAGAAAATGTGATAGTGGAATTTTGCCTTATAGAAAAAAACGGGGAATTTAAGTGCTCCTTCAAGTTCAGTGAGACTTTTGAAAATATTAGAGCGAAAGATTAAAATTTTTGAAGTAGTGATTCACTTGATCTGCAACTTGTGACAATGACAAAACATTGCTGAAATTTGAGCAATTTTGGACTCAGCACTTGTGTTCACAGCCCAGTTTTATGTTTGGTGCCTATTATTACTGAATTTACTCAGAAACTCTCTACTCAGTCACCCTCATGCTCTTGCTGATAGAAGTGCTTTGTTAAACATGGGTTAGATGGTTAGTGCTGCAGAATGTCTACAGCTTTTCCCTTTCTGGAGAAGCCTGTTTTGGATATGAACCTGGATCATTCTAGAGTTTTTGTTGGGCATCTCTACATGGTACCTACAACTTTGGTCCACTTTTTCTTTAAAGGACTTCTACCGTTTATGCCTCTGAAAAGGAGATCAAATAACCAGGTGCCTTCAGTCCTACACTATCCCTTTCTTTCAGTCACTGGAGAACTTACTTCTTCTTCTTGGGTGAGCTGTGTTGTGTTGCTCCCTTCACCAGGGCTGTATGAGGAGTTTCCCTCCTGCCAGACCTGGTTTTAAGGCTAAGCTGGCTGTGGTGTGCCTGTAGGTCATGTGGAAGTGCTCGGTTGCATCCTGATTCCTGGCCAGTTTCTGGGGGCTGGCTTTGAACTGAGGCACCAGTTTGGAGTGAAATCTCAGCCCTGAGTGTCCGGGGGGCACAATGATGCATAGACGTGTGATTATAGCTCTTGGCTTTAAGGTAATGTGGCAGAGCAGCTTTTTTGTTACCTGTCTCGATCGTTTTAATGAATTCCATCCTTTTTCGTCTCTCCCATTATGGAGATGTCAAGATTTAATAATCTTTGAAACACTCTCCTTGTGGCACAGAAAGTGGAACTATAAATCACACCTGCAGAGGAGGGAGCGTGTGCTCAGGCATCCCGAACCGGACCTGCTGGCAGGAGTGTCCTGGAACCACCTTCCTCTTAATTCCTGCTTTTAGCTCACTTGCAAAGCTAATTGGATATAGTTTCTCCCTGTAAATTGTAGCTTGGCTTGTATTTCTACACGGTTTAATGACTAATCTTCCAATCTATATATGTTTAATCAGGAGGTGACCTAGGTCAGATAATATGTCTGCTGCAAATGTTGCTCTACTAAGCCACAGCAAATCCGTTCCGAATTCCTGCCATGCAGGAGCACTTTCAAAGCACTTTTACTGAGGGAGAGAATACGTGTCAGGCTGTGAGTGGCTGCCTCCCTATTCCTTACTGCCTTGATGTTTTCAAGAACAGTTTCAGGGATACAATATACCCATGCTATATTTATCCGCGAAAGTTTCCGCTTCTCAAGCTGCTGCTAATTTAAGTTTCAAAGCACTTCCTTTGGTATTAAGCAATTATTTATATGTTGGTTAAATTTAAATAACTTGTCCTAAATCTCAGACCTATCCTAAGTTTTGTTTGCTTTCATTCTTGTTATCTTTCCTGTTTCTAATAAATGCAAATTTCCATATATCATTAAAATCTACTCTACAGATTTCAAATTGCTATGTCTGTCTGTCTAATCTACTAATTTATTTTTTTTTTTAACATCTGTCTATGTATGACTATCCGCATGCTGACTCCAGAAAGGACAAGAGGTCTTGCTGAAGGCTTCTTTTTCAGTCAGTATTTGGGAACAGGAAACAAACTTTTTTCACGGCCATTTCAAACATTTGGTATCCATTAAGGACACCACTTGCTGATGCAAAATTGAAGAGCCTCGTGGACTTTTCTGCTTGTTTGGTGAAGAGTGATGTCAAGGCTATCCATCTGGGGGTCTTTTCATCATGGTGGACAGCCAGTATTTAGCACTGCCACCAGTAGATGCTACCTTGGAGGAGAAACGCTGAAGCAGAGCCGATGCCTGCTCCCCAGGGGTGAACCTATTCCAAAGCAATAAGCCATGGCTTGAATAAATCTGCCCATTGACAAAGGATGTGGTGCCTGGTGTGATGTCCGTGGCACGGTTGGTGTGAAGTGAAATTGCTGCCTTTCCTCTCTGGCATGGGAGAGGGCAGGGGCTCAGCTCTGCCAGCCCAGGCTGAGGAGCGTTTCAGTGCTGGCTCTCATTGTGTTCTTGCCCAGAAATGAGAGAGCAAACAGCTGTGTGAAGCTGCTGCACTGGGACAAATTTAGTTTTTTTGGTTTTTTTCACATGGGTAGCCTGTTCAACAAAGCCCTTAAATATAGTCACGTGGGAAAATAACTGTCATCTTGTCCTTAGCTCTTTATCTCTTTCTTGCCTGATTATTGCAGATTAATTTGGTGCCTTTTCTCCCCCCTGTGATATTCTGAGCTACAGGGAGCATAGGAAATAGCACATCCTATCAAATGGTAAGTGGGCAGGAAATGGTTCTTGAACCCTCTGTGGTTCCTGTCATGTTGCTTGCCAGTTCTTTTTGTGCTGCAAATGCTCGGTTAGACCTTCGATCCCTGAAGGGATTCATTGCCCAGGGTGAGGCCCCGCTGTGCATCCAGGGAAGTTATGGCAGAGAATGAAGAGGCACAGGCTGCTTTGTGCAAAGAATAGATGAATTCTGGAAATTAAGCTTCTGTGTCGCTGCCTTCCCCGTGCCTCTGCAGAAGGAACAGCATCGGGGGTGCCTGGAGGTGAGGTGGGGGGGAGAGGAGCTCAGCCCTGTTTGTCATGCATAGGATCCTTGACAAATCACAGGAGTTGTCCTGCAGCAAAAAGGGAAGAAACCTGCCCTATGCTTTGTGTGCCCAAAAGGGAGGGTGTGACGGTCACTGCCAGCCCTTCCTGCCTGTTTCCTGGCTGGATGACGCTCCGCTGGGGAAGGAAATGCAGAATCAAGGGGGTGATACACACGCTTATGGTGTGAACTTCCTGCCGGGTAGGAAAGGATGCTGTTATCTCCCACAAAGCCTCCCACAAAACCCTTTTAGGAAAAATTGCAACCGCCCTTGACATAAATAACCTCGAGTGGCTGCTTAGAGGAGTCCACAGGGAATTAGCTGCATCGTGAAGGGTTTGCCTCGCTTCTCTTCTCCCTGGTGTTTCAGAAAGAAGGATCTCAAGGTAAATGAAGACAAATAGGTGGTAATATAATAAACCAGGAGATGACAAAGAGGTGTTGAGAAACAATCAAAACTCTGTGAAGGGGCCAGAGATTTACTTTCAAGATACATGCCCGTTTCTGGATGATTTAATTTGTGCAGCTAATTTTACAATACAGAAAAAGACAAAATGCTGTTTTAATGAAAGAAAACCCTCTATCATATCTATCATTTCACCTAAAAATTAATGTGTTAGTTATAGTAATTTTTTTTTTCTGATTGTGAAAATTCCTTTAGTTTCTGAATAATACTTAGATTATCTTTCCTGGTGATAAAATAATATGTTAGTCACTTGTGAGAGAAATCAGCTGGAGAAGCATTTCCTTATTTACACCACCCCTTGCTGCAGAAGCAGTGACTCTTACCTTCTTTGATTCATTTACCAGCTCATCTAAACCAAGTGGCCTCTCTTTGGCCATGCCTACAATTCCTTATCTTCTTTTTCCTGCCCATGTGAGGAAGCTGCCTGGTCCAGTGATGCCAGAGAGACTGCAATGTGTAATTGCTGTTAATGGGGAGGCCGGATTCCCAAGCTCCTTGGGACCATGTGTTATATGTCCATTATCTTAAAATCAGGTATATGTGTTTTTTGTCAAAATGAAAAAGAAAAAAAAGAGTTGTAGAAAGAGAATACCTTTTTCGAGCTCAATTAACATGTAGTGTGGCTATACTATGTAAGTTACTTATAAAAGTTACACTTATGTAAGTTATCACTTCTTTACATCAATTGGCACCTAAAATTAAAAAAGAAGTCTGTATTTTAATTCCGCATCTACTCTTCCCTACCATTATGACTCCAACTGTGCAAGATGTCCTTTTTCTGTTAAACAAGGTAATCTCTATCTGCTGTTCTATTCTTGTTACATAGGAGATGAGTTTGAAAATTTTCTGTAATTGTTGTATGATAATTGCCTTGGTAACTACTGGGATAATTAGAGAGATGTTTTGTTCCCCTGAGAGGTGCATAAAGTAGTGATTAAAGCTAACATATGCCAGGTGGACACAGCCTTTCTGTATCAAGCTTTTTATAAAAAGAGATTATAACCTAGCTATGGTGACCACAGCTGCCATAGCTTCCCTTTATCTAAGCAGAGCCAGTATTGCCTACTAGGAAAAGCACATTTCACTTGTGCAGGTAAATAATCACTCACATGAAGAACCATTTGAGGGTTATAATAGCCAAAAAGGGGGAATGTGATCACATCAGCATAAGTGCTCCTTTTGGGGCTGAATTCTGCCCCCCATTACAGTCCAGCACCTGGGATTCTGCTAATTCTTCCTGTTTGGTCCCCATGCCCTGTGTGCCAGTAGTCAGACACTTGAGAGAGGCACCAGTTATGCTGGTGGCCTACAGAAGGCATGGGAGCCCATAATTCCCCCATCCCCAGACTAGCATGCAAAGCCATTTACACTTCTATATAGGAAATACCCTTAGAATTATATTTTTTTTTTATTCCAGATTTCAGAAGTGAGTTTTGCTAATACATTCAGAATTTATGCATAAAATACATAAGCTCTTTGTTTCTTCTCACACCATTTTGAATTACTGTAATTATTTTCATGGGAGCTTTCGAGTTGTTTTTCAACTTTGCTGTTTTGAAATGTGGTTTTCAGCCTGACATCATTTTGGCAACTTGCCCCTATAGTAGTTTGAACATTTCCATGATTTAGCAACATACCATCACAAAGGTATTGAGTCTACATGACCGAAATGTATGCATCGAGTAACACCAGACTATTTACTGGCACTGGCAATATTTGCTACTGTCAGACTTGGAACCACAGTTTCTTCTTTAAATTAATTTTAACTTTACCTGGACACGTGGTAGCTACTGTAAGACCTCTAGCACTGTAACTAAAACTGTTTTACCACAAATATTTTGGGAATTTACTCTCTCTCGAAGACATGGTTACTTCTGGGTTTGTTATGACTCAGTAGAGCGTGTTATGAAACGATATAGCACAGGAAGACATTTTTTTAGCTTTCTTGGTGAGTCATCCTTTTCTAGAAGGACACGTATGCTTTGATTTGTTTCAGTGGAGGGAGGAAAGGATTTACACTTTAAGGTTTATGCATTGCTTACAAAATTGTGAATGCTATCTTCCATTTATCTTAGCATACTGCTTTTCCCCCCTAAATTTCAAGAATTCAAATCACTAATAGAGGATCCATCAGTCTCCTTAATGCTACTCTGCAGTCAACAGTTTTGGTCAGGAAAGGCAGCCTTGAGGTACCATCAGTAGTCATACTTGATGGTGTTAATATAGAGGATACCACATAAACACTTAAGATAAGGTCCCATTTGCACCGTTGCCTTCTAGAAGTATCATATGAAAGAATACTTATTAAATTAAAAATCTCCATGAGACATCAACAAAGTTGGTTCTTGGTTTTTATAAACAACAACCAAATGAACCCCAAAGCCTTCTCCTTCTTTCTCTTCAAAGGAGTCGTTCCACATCCCGTATCTTTAGTCCCAGAAAGCAGAACAGCCCATAATTCATTTTCACTGGAGTGTGGCTCCCGGCGCATTAATTTGTTTGGTAAGTAAATAAGAAAGGGCGTTTTTCCAAGGAAGGAAAGATTGAGCTTCCAGGCCTGGGGTAACTGCTTCTCTGAATCTTTGAATTCCCTTTTGGGAACTCATGAGGGGATTTAGGAATGTTTGTCGTTTTTTTTTTTTTTGTCAAGGTTGAGAGCATACAAATTAATGAGAACTAAAGCCGCTGAGGCCATGAGGGAGTATTTCTTTCAGTCGGAGTGAGAGTGCTCCTCAGTGGACACGTCTGCATGAAACTATTTGATACCAGGAACGAATATTGAATGTGGAGTTGTCTTCCAAGCGAAGCAGTGCAGGTCTGGGAGACTCTGGGCTCTTGTTCTGCTCTTACTGTGCTCTCCTACAAATGCTCAACAGCTGTGTCAAATCACAGCCCCACCTGTTTGAAGGCTTGAAGCAAAAAATACCTTTACAGGGCTCCTTTTTCTCCCGGTTCTGTATAGTACACCTCACCTTAGGCTGTACCTTCTTCTCCAGGCAGTGGCTCTCCTCTTCCCTCTATGTGAATGTAAGCAATGAAGCCATTGGTGTGTGGGTGGGTTCATGTGTGCCAACCTTTTACAAACAATCACTTGGGGAGGTGCAGCCAGGCTGTGAAAACCAGTGACAAGTGATCCTCAGTGAGTGCAGAAAGGCAACAGCAGACACAGTAGATCTTTTTGAAATACTTTTAAGGCTCTTTCCTGAAGCAATAACCAAGTCGAAGCATTGAAAAAACAACCAAAACAACCCAAGGAATGTTGTTTCATGAACACTATAGCCTTGAAAAAATATTGCATGTGGTACCTTTTCTTTTTATCACAGGTGATACTTGTAAAAATAATGTGTACATGTAAAAGAGGCTGTAGAGAGTTGGGAGTTGGTCTCTTGCCCCAAGTAACAAGTGAAACAACAAGAGGAGACGGCCTCAAGTTACAGGATGGATATTAGGAAACATTTCGACACCGAAAGGGTTATCAAGCATTGGAAGAGGCTGCCCAGGGAAGCAATGGAACCACCATCCCTGGAGGTATTTAAAAGACAGGTACACGTGGTGCTTAGTGACAAGGCTTAGTCATGGATTGTGCCAGTGTTAGGTGGGTGGTTGGACTCGGTGATCTGAAAGGTCCCTTCCAACCCAGGCAATTCTATGATTCTGTGATTCTAGAAAGGGTAACTTGATGAACATCCACTTGAGAACAGCTGGAGTTGGAATTATAGGGAAATTTTGTGTTGTGGTTGATATGTCAATTGTTTTTCAACTTGTTTTTCAACTTTGCTGTTTTGAAATGTGGTTTTCAGCCTGACATAATTTTGGCAACTTGCCCCTATAGTAGTTTGAACATTTTTGATATGGCAATGTGAACTAAAGGATAACTCTGCTGTATTTGGGTTCTTTCTTATTATGCAGACGTAGGGGAAATAGTGGGTTTTGTCTCTTATTTAAAGGGATCACCAAATATCTGATACCTCTTAAAAGAAAACAGCCTGCTGAAATAGGTCCACATTTAGTGACTAGTGGGTCAATTACTTTACAATACATAGTAGCAACTTGAGATGGTAATTAATGAATATCATGAGCACCTTGAACAGCAAGGAGAAGGTATGAATATATAGATTTTAAATGCTGGAAATTTTTCTGGTGGAAGAATAAATATTCCTCCCTTTCTGATTAGTGTTTTTTGACTTTTTAATTGCCATTTTTTTTTCCCACCTGACTCATACTGTGGATCTGTGCACCCATTTGTACAAAGGAAGAAACACAAGGAAGCAGACCAGTGACTTGGCCAATCCTGTGAAGGACACCTCAGCATTTGGAAATTTCTGTGTCAGCCTTTGGCAAGAACGCGTGTAGCACATGAAACAATCCAAAGTATATCAGCCTTATTGTGCAAGTTCAAGTTACTTTTGCATTTTAAGTGCTGAGGTGTCCCACAGCCTCTCGCCTCCACGGTACACAAAGGTAATGGTGGCTTTTCTTTTGTTCTGGTCAAGCGCAAATATTTGCACATGGGAAAATGTTTTAGCTGTGGAGACCCATACATCAGCCATCTGCCTAGAAAAGGCAACGCCTTTCTGTGCTGAGACGGATACGTAGGAGAGTATCCTGTTCTGTCAGTTCTCAGATTCCTGGGCCTCACCTCACTGACGTTAAGCCCACGTTTGTTTGACTGCCCTCGGTCTGATTACAACAGATAAGTCCTGACAGCAAAGTATGGATATGTGAACAAATGGCTATAAAGTTTGCTTCCTGAATGTGCCGTGTCTGTAGCAAAGGCAGAACTCAGAGAAGTCTTTTGTGTAAAACATGGGCTTTCGTGGGTGATACTATATTATCCCCATCTTTATATTAATATCTCTACAGGTAGTATAGAGGTTACAGACTGTAAAAGCACACAGCCTACACATCTAGGCTTTCTCAGTTATTGGTCCCAATACTGTGACTCAATTTGTTCTGTGTTAAGCAACTTCTGCTCTCA
>BJBW01001723.1:30219-59550 GCA_004320125.1 Scolopax mira | reverse complement strand
TTTTTTTTTTTTTTTTTTCCTCTCTCTGTGTGTCTGTCTTTCAAAATAGCCACCATTGTGGAAACGTCGCTTCTGGTATTACAAGCTGATTCACAACAGATGCACTTATTTTTATTTTTTTTCTTTCCTAAAAGCAGAGTTCTAGGTAATGCTCAAGTGAACAAACTACTCCAGTGTTTCCTCAACCCCAGTGGTTTTCTTCCACTGGACCACGGTGCTTTTCTAGCTTTGTATTCCTGTAAAGACATTGTTATGGAACATAGGCATAATAATATAACTGGAAAAACATTTTCTGAATTAGTTTTTACAGTGGTTTACACTGGCTGCAAACCATATTCTCTGTCGATGCTTTCACTTCTAAGCCTTCATCTTATTCCAGCACTGTCACCTCTAACCCCCTCCAGGGTTTTCTCTGCATTTTTGGGACACTCCGGTTCCTCCATCCTTAAACTGCCTTGTGGTACAGTCCCTGGAAAACTTGGTTCCAGGCTTAATTGCCACCTCGTTGTCAGCTGCTCTGCAGCTTGGTGCCCCCATGAGTCACTACTGGCTTCCACTTCCCAGCGAAATTATTTTCCTGCCCTCAGGCTTCTCAATTTTCCCAGATACTTTTATAGATACAGAGCTTTGAAGACTGTCAGGGGAAAAAAAAAAAAGATTTATTATTTTTAACGGATTTTGCTGAGATTTGCAGAATAAATGTGTTTTGGTAAATAAAGGGAAAGCCGTGCTGGATGTTGTTTCCTCCCTTCAGTCCAAAAGTACAAAGTGTTCTGGATAATATGTTTATTTAATGCCAAGTGAGCTCTGACAGGCAGAGCTTGCCTGTTATGCTCCACCAGCAGGTCTTCTTCTTGTGCTATAGTTCTAGCCATGCAGTTTTCTGCCTTCTAGGCTTCTGCTAGAGGAAAAGCCATGTTTATTTAGATCCAGGCATCTCTCCATCTAAACATCAGTGCAGAACAATAGCAAGGGGAAGCCCTAGAAGCCATTCTGGCCTTCCAAGCTCCTGGTGCACCCCAGGACGAGCATTGCCAGCCAGGAGGAGGGATACAGCCCACTCCCTGCCCATGCTTTCTCTCTTTTCAAAGGTACAGGTACAGCTCCCCAAACTGTTTCACATTTGCAATCTTTAATTAGAGGAGTGTCTAATGCATACACAATGCATAAACTTACAAAGCTCAAGGAATCCCATGCAGTAACAAAGCCTTTCTGATAAAGTGGGTTTTTTTCCTTCTCTATTTTCAATCTTCTTCAGCTGAACATATTTCAGAATGAATACCTTGCCCTCAATATGTACATCATCTTACTAAGTGGAAAACTTACAGAAATGGGGTTTTGGTTCACCTGAATAGAGAGTATGGTTCCTTTTTTTCAATACATTACAAAGTTTTATTTAAATTGTGGGTAGAGAAAATGATATCTGGGATTTATTTTGCCTTCAGTGATATAAATTTTAAAAATTTTTGATACTTGATTGATTGATACTATGCAATGTCTTTTGCAGGTGTTTTTCCAAAAGCTTTTAGAATGGCTTATAACTCTTTGAGTAACCTGAAGAGATTTGAGATCTGACTTGATGATGCTTGAGTTTCTGGATGATGCTATTTTTAACAGAATAATAACTCTTGTGGTATTAACATTCACTAAGTGACTTAGTGAAGCAACAAAATCTAAAGAAAACTAAATCCAAGCACCGCTGTGGTTGGCAACTTTGGGTGGGATTTCTGTAGAGCAAATACAATCTTTCAATATTTATAGTTATACATCCCTTTAAGTTTATTGATGTGGTCCATAAGACTAGAATTTGATCATTCTCAATGCCTCTAGTTGGCAGTGTTGCATTACTAATAGCTTAAGGACAAACGTTTTTATTTTAACTGCAGGATTCCAGTGAGAAGTCCAGAATACAAATCGTTTAAACATAAAAGTGACTGCATATAAAAATTCACAAAGCTTGGAAAAAGAGTTAAAAATCAATTTTGAAAAAATCAGAATGCTTTTAAATTTATTTATTTTTTTTAAATTGTAATTTATGTGCACATAAAATAATTTGAGAGGGGGCAGGGGTAGAAACCCAGACCAGATCTTAAGGAAGAGAGCCAGGAAATTCAGCATGTGTTTTGGAAGAGATTGAGAGATCAGAAATATTCAATGAAACTTTCTGACTGCCACAAGAAATGAAAAGCGGCTGCATTCCCTTACAGTCGGAGCGTCCCAATAAAGACTTCACAAGCAAGAATGCTCTCCAGAAACACATTGGACCACTTTGCTGCAGCTGTGAGGGTGAGTCAACCAGGCATCCGTTGAAAGAGATGTCGGTCGCTGCCATGGTTGTGTGATGTTTTCCTGCGGTGACATCACTGTATCTGCTTTAAAATGTAATACCATGTAAGAATCCAAAGACATCGTGTGCTGTAAAATGAGGGTGTTTACAGTATCTTTTAGTGTTTAAGAGTTCTGTGCAGGTATTCCTTTAACTTTTACTATAATAAGGGGTTTGTCCCAGGGCTTGCTTCCACGAAGGACTGACGCAAGAGGGCATGAGAGCAACTCAGTATCTTTCAGCTTTTGTCTTCCTTTTTACTCTCTGTTCTTCAGCCAAACCTTGATCCTGCAAGTTTTTGAGTCCTTGGCCCCATTCCAGCACAGCACTTGATACATATTTAACTTTAGGCACATTAGCAACCCTATTGATGTCCATAGGACCACTCATATGCTTAAAGTTAAGCATGTTCTCGAGTGTCTATGCTGGATCAGAGAATATGGGATTGAGGTCCCTGGCAAGTCTCCAGAAAAGCTTCTCCTAAAGAAGCCAGACAAGCTTCTCTTCTGATGCAGACCTGCTCTGGTGCAGGGGTGTTTATCCCCCACAACCAGTTGCTTGAAAGGGGATGTAGCTGATCATTCCTCACCGACTGAGCAGACCAGGCTGCTTTACCACAGTAAAGGGTTCTTGCAGCTTTCCAGCTTTGGCCGTTGCAATCTAGAACCGCTCACCTGAGAACCTTGTAGAGCTGCAGCCTGAGGTCCCTGCACCAACCCCTTTGGTGGTGCTCAGCCATTACCCTAAGTCTGAGCTCAGCCACTGGGCTCGACCCATGGAGCTGTCATCCCTTCACCCGCAACCTGTTGTTGGCACGTAGAGCACTTTTCTTTCAGTTTGAAAAAAATAAGTAACACCAGCCTTCCATATTCCTAAAAGAGAAAGATGTGTGCACATATATTACCCTCCATAATACATGTGAATATTTAATATATTCTGAAAACTTGAATCAGAAGTTAAAAAAAAATAACCACAAACAAGACACAGTTATGGATTGCTATGACCTCCTATTGCTGCAAGATGAAGGTAGCATTACCTAACTGAAAATAATTTGACTTTGAGGGGAAGAGATGAAGACAGTAAACATGTAAAAGATGGGAGTATCTTGAAATGTTGACGGATATGCCAGGTGCTGCTTTTCTTTATCTCCGTGGCCATTAAAGTCTGGCTTCCACTGAGTGACAGTTCGCTTTTAGTGTGGAAATATATTTTTAGCCTAGCCAAACATAACCAAACATAGCTATTTTGTTGTTACATTTATAGCCCACATAACCGATACAGAAACATCTTTAGCTTCAGATTAGCTTCTAGCTACAGTATTTTTTCTTGTTGTTGCTTTTTTTTTAAAGCCAAGGATTAATAGGAGACAGACAGAAACATAGGACTGAGTCATCAAGTGCTGTCCTCCGCTCCTGGAGGCAGCCACACCATAATATCCTGCTTATATATGCATTGAAGTTACTTAGGAATTTTGCCCATTCTTCTTTCTCAAGCCTGCCTTTGAAACTCATTCCTTTGAGAGAAACTAATTTAACTAGCCTAAACTTACACTTGGCAACATCAAGTGTTCTTTTTCCAGCATTGCCCGAAATGATTCTCTCGTTAGTATTTCTGTAGGGAAATCACATCTCAGCTTGGTCTTCTTTCTTCTGGACAGAACAAAGAAGGGATTTTCAGTTTCTCATTACAAGAAAACTGGAAAAGTGGAAACATAACTCCCATTTTTAAAAAGGGAAAAAAGGAAGATCCGTGGAACTACAAGCCTCTCAGTCTCACATCTGTGCCTGGCAAGATCATGGAGCAGATACTCCTGGAAACTCTGCTAAGGCACATGGAAAATAAGGAGGTCATGGGTGGCAGCCAACATGGCTTCACTAAAGGCAAATCATACCTGACAAATTTGGTGGCCTTCTACAATGGTGTTACACCATTGATGGATAAGGAAAGAGCTGCTGACATCATCCACCTGGACTTGTGCAAAGCATTTGACACTGTCCTGCACAACATCCTTGTCTATACATTGGAGAGACATGGACTTGATGGAGGGACCACTTGGTGGATACGAAACTGGCTGGCTGGCTGCACTTAAAGGGCACAAGCATATGGGCTAAGTCTACCCAAAATCACCATCTGGAGAAGCTAGATGGGACCTGGATGGGAGGCACCAGATTAAGAGACTTTAAGAGATTGGTTCCCACCAGCTGATGTTAGTTCCTGTAGATATCTTTGGAAGATATCATTATATATGCATTCTTCCTTTGTTTGTACACTAAAATAGATGATGTTAGATCTCAAAAAAATGATCTTTGATGAAAATTGATCTTAACAGATCTTGGTCCAAAAGATCTAGATATTTGAAACACTCAAATCTGTGTTACTGATACTGAAGATAACCTTAATGAGTCTATTATGTGCCCTTGCCATCACCAGACACCTGTTTAACTCATATTCTGCTGACAATTATTTCCAAGGCTTTCGTGATACATTTCAGCTGTGGGACATTCCTGTAAATGCTTTTTGCAGAATAAAGAATGATCTTCTGTTTGAATTAGTGAGGTGTCTCAATAGACAGGTATAACCTGGCAGTTCCTTGTTATTGATGATGGTGGTGTTGCACAAAAGACTTTGGAAGAGATTCCAGTGACTTTATCTTTTCCCTTTTCTGGAATAAGCAGCATATTTTTTTTGCATATACATGTAAAACATTGCAACTGATACTTGGCTGAAAGATTTTTGGTGCAGTGTTTCAGGAAACATGGTTTGTGGGTTCTGCTCAGCTTCTGCCACATTGCATTTCCATGATGAAGCGGAAATTAATGAATTTCTTTCTCGGTTTACACCACTGCAAAGTGGAGACGCACAGAGAGACCACCGTGTTCAGACTGAAGATTGTGAAATGGTATTCACGTTTCTTAACTTTACGTGGCTAGTGAGGAAGACCCTTTGTCTAGGTCAAGACAGATTAAGCCACAATCCTGTTCTGAGTGACTCCCTTGAGAGGTTCCTTCTCAGTTGACTCACAGCAGATGCTGAGGATATTGCCCTGTTCTATGAAGTGAGGTGCCTTGGATGGTCTAACTGTAGATTCCTCCAGACTCTGCAAGGACTGTTGCCTAAACAGCATCTCATTGGTGGGAACTGAACTGCTTGGAAGAATGCCAGTGGCTTACAAATACTTTATCCTTCTCTTGCACACTGATTTAATTCTAGATTAGCTTGCCAATAGCCATAAGTTGCACAAGAATGTTATATGGATGCCATAACACAATTTACCATGCTTTTGTATTCGAGTAAAGATGAAAGACCCAGTTCCAATATGAGCATAATGCAAATACCACGGGGTGTTTCCCTCTGGCAGACACAGACACCTGCACTATGACTAGTCTCATTCTAATGCAGAATGTAACACTCTATGAGATCAATAAATTAAAGACCATCTTTTGTGGCTGTGGACAGAGACATGTGGACTTCTTCCATGATTATTGCCACGGAAGAAAGGTATCTACCTCCTTTGATGACCACTATTACATAAAGATAATTTATATCTTTGAAGATATCAGTGAAGAAATAATTGAGAAAGTATCTTTCAAAATTAAGTTATTCCTGCATCTTGTCCATGAACAGCTTAATACTGCTTGAACAACTTGGTAATGCTTCATCTTTTCTAACTTAAAAAAGAAGATCTAAAGTAGATTACATATGAATGACTTTTATGAATAAAAAAGTAGCAAAATGAAACACAAAGAAAAAATGTTATGTAGCTTTCTTGTAACTCCTTATTTTATCCACTTGCATAATTTATTTCATGATATTTTATCAGATTTACCATTTAGTCTACATGCTTCTGATGTCTGACACCTGGAAAATACATCTTGATCTCTGTTACTGATATTTTGTTTTGCAAAGTATTAATTAAATCTGTCAAGTTTTATGTAACATTTTAACCACTAATCAATATGTAATAGTCACTCTTATTTATTTCCTTGGGTATATTTTTGTTGTGTGATATTAGCTTGAATGATTTCCCCCGTGTTTGCCTGAGCTATAGTTTCTGTGGTTTTAAGGCAATGCTTGTTGGTGTCCTTGTAATGAGTCTCAGGAGCTGCATTTCCCACTGCTTCTGAACTATTGTTGTCATAAATTATTTTTGAAATCCCCATATCTGTACTATGGTATCACCATATTTTGGTATTTTTGTGCCCTTGGGAAATGCATTCTAATTCATTGATAATATGTCTGTTATGATGAAACTGTCTACCATTTGTAGTTATAATTACTTCATACTCATAGTATTATGTCCATCAGAGCTTTTAATGAACAATTCTGACACAGAGATGTAAGGTCCATGTGAGTTTTTATAGCACATTTTATTGTAGTCCAGTTTCAGGTTGGGCAAAGAGATGACTCCTGGAAAACTTTAAAAAGCTGCAGTAATATTTTAATTATTAGGTTTTTTCTCTTATTGATATTGTAACAGATGAACAATAATAGTAGTTTTTCATGTAAAATGTTTAATTATTTTAATTTGTTCCTCATAATGTGAAAATTTCATCCTGAATTATTGCTTTGCATTTTCATGGCAAATGGCTGTGAAAAAAAAATTCCCCCATATAAACTGTATAAAAAGATGAGCTTCTAGAAGACAATGTAGGTGAAGGACAGTATTAGAAGACAAAGAGAAACGCAATCTCTTGCATTAGTGAGATGGAGACTGACTAACAAAATATTTTTAAGAAACCTTTGAGAAATAGTGTTACCTGGCAGTTCCATGTGCTGTCAGTTGTGCCTCTCCCCAGCTAGAAATACACTTCCTACCACAAAAAATTAACTTGTTTGAAGCTTTTAATAACTTTGCTTCATTCTTCTTTGGTTCAGAGAACAGGATGTGCAAGAGAAGTCATAAACCACTACCTGTATCAACCAAACTACGTTTACCGCAACAGGACCTAAATCTTTTTTCAGAGGTGAATAAAGTATAGATATGGCTAAAAATGTCTAGACAGGGCTTCCTTTTCAGAACTTTGGCAGTTTTGTGATACAAAAGCAACATTTTTAATAGGTTTTTTAATTTCATATTACCAAAAAAAAAAAAAAAGAAAAAGGAAGGACTATTTTCATTTTTAATAAAAGAATTTAAAGTTTCAATTGATTTGTTAAAGCCACCAGTTACCAGCAGTTCACAGCTGTAGGGGATCCCTGGTGCTGATGTCTGTTTAGGTCAAATTTAAGGTACCTGCATAAGTAGGTAAGTAGGTCTGTACCTGCTCCTGTGGGATAGATTTCAACTTCACAGGGAGACCTTATGTTAAGACAGGGTGAGAAAGAGATTTTGTAAATAGACAATAAGGAGTTCTGTTCATGGAATTGTTCAAATAATGTAAAGTCCATAGTAGGACTACAGAGTTGATTGTGTAGGAGAAAGGGCTTTATTTGTGGACACTCTCAGTTGTGTTGCAGGCTGTAGATAGGAAAAGGAGCCTTCTTTTCTTTATAACCTCCTCACCAGCAAGATTTGCAGCTGAACTGAATTATCTCAGTTTTACACATCCATGCCTGCCTGGTTTCCATGGTGTACCACAGCAAGATTTCCTAGCCCTACAACACAGCTGTTTCAAGTTTCTATTGGGATCTGTACCTTCCAGACCCACCTGACTCCAAGAATGAGGTTTTTAGATTGAAACCTAGGGAAGAAATTGATAGAGTAACAAAAAAAAGTGTTAGTATTTTGTACATGGCCATCTGCGAGACCTCTTGCTTACATTTTCTTTAAGTTCTTGGCTAAATCACAGAAAACAACAACCTTATCCAAATTTTTTACTGTCCTTGAGAGCCTTTCCACTGACTTTAGAAGGTGCTGCCTTTGGCCACAATGAAATCGCGTCTATTAATACTCATCTGTCTTTCTGGGAACATTGGCATGATATAACTGTGGATTTTGTGCATCTCCAGCCACAGTGATGCACATCAAATGAAACTAAACTATCCAGTACAGGCATATTCCTCCCAGGATTTCCATCCTTTCAGTGGTAGCCTATACGCCTGAAGAAATTCTCACTATGAAATGTTCTTTTATGTAGGCAGTCTGCTTTTCCTTGCCTTCTGAGACTTACACATACAGAAAATTTCAATAATCATGAAGTCTGGCTCTTGACGTGTAATGTGACCCAAGAAACTGCCCTTTAAGTAAGAACTTGTGATTGAAAAGACATCTTCTTGAAACAAGTAATTGAAACTATCTGGCCTCATTCTTGACATTTATGGTAGCATACTAGATTTTTATAGGAAACATAAAGGGATGACACAAAACATTTTCAGATGTGGTCATGGACCTCTGAATGCATTTAGAGAAAAACACAGTTCATAGAGATCCTGCATATGGAAAAAACCCATATCTCTTCACATACTTCTGTACACACAGAAAGTATAATGCATTTTATATCTTTTTCAAGCCACGTGGCAGTATTCAGGAAACGTTACAGTGTTGGATAAATGTGGAAAATTCTAGTTTACCCTGGGGTGTTACCCATAAGACCCATTCAGGCTCAAGATCTTTGTGCCTGAAGCTCAGACGCTTGCCTTGAGAAGTGACAGAGACCTTGTGCCATCCAGTAAATGCATCTTAGTTAGGATGCAGTGTTATTTCACCCCCCATGAAAGAAAGGATTTTTAGAGAAGGAGTGCCTACCAGGAGAAAGACTGAAGGGGGGAGAGATAGAAGGCATGAATAATGCAATAGACAGGACTTAGCTGAGTAATTGTCTTGACAATTCATAATTAAAAGGATGAATGCAAATGTGTAACTTGTGGACGGTGTATAACAATACTTGATTGAAAGACACAAATCAGGGTAAGTTTTGGTTTGTGTCTAACAGTTACTTGAGCTTCAACCTTCAACTTGCATCTACATAATACTCTGGGCTAGTGCAGTTGGAATAGGCTGGTCTACGCAAGCCATGGCTCATAAGGTTGCAGGGTCACCACTGACCTTCCAACCTGAATAACCAGGTAGCCATTTCTAACATGGTTGACTATGGTCAAAGGTTTTATCTCAGTCTCTTAGTTCTTGCAGCAAGACCTACTGTACTAAGTGGATTTACAAACACTGCAAATGAGATGAGCAACATCTTGAGTGGGATAAGAAAGCAGAGAATCTGTCTGTTCTGCTTCTCCTGTTTTCTGGGGATGTAATGCCTTCAGATGCTGCAAGCCACCAGAGCTTCCCAACTCTCAGTTATCTTCAGAAGCTCTGTTAGTGAGCAGAGATCTCAGCAAATGTGTTTGGCCAATATGCTTCAGTAGTCAGTAAAACAAATAGGATGCTTGAATACAGTAAATTATAGCTATGAAGCAACAGAGAAAGTGTTATGGGCTCAAGTAAGATCAATTTCATGCTGACATGTAATAAATCTCTTCTCAAGGCTAAAAGATTTTGCTAATTAAAACACATTTGGAAGAGGGGAAAAAAAAAGAAGAGGAAAGAGACTGTTATTCCAGATTTTAGTAATGCTAAACACCAGGCTGGAGACTGTTCTTGAGGGAATGGCAGGATAGTGTGAAATATGTGCAACACGATAAGAGTCAAAAACAAAGAAGGGAAAACTGATGTCATTAATGCATTTTTTTAGATGGCTACTTTGTGTTTTAACTTACACACTTGTAAACTTTTAGTGGTTGGCAGAGACCAGGAAGAGATCTGTATGTTTGAAACATCTTGTGTACAGTCACTTGTGTTTTAGCTGAGGCTTTGAGACAGTAATGCATGCAACAGAAAAGCATACAACTATGGTAGTTGACAGCCATCTGAATACGAGCCAGCAGTGTGCCCAGCTGGCCAAGAAGGCCAATAGCACCCTGGCTTGTATCAGAAATAGTGTGGCCAGCAGGACTAGGGAAGTCATTGTCCCCATGTACTCAGTACTGGTGAGACCCCACCTCAAATACTGTGTTCAGTTTTGGGCCCCTTACTACAAGAAAGACATTGCGGTGCTGCTGCATGTCCAGAGAAGGGCAATGAAGCTGGGGAAGGGTATAGAGCCCAAGTCTTATGAGAAGAGGCTGAGGGAACTGGAGTTGTTTAGTCTGGAGAAAAGGAGGCTGAGGGGAGACCTTATTGCTCTACAACTACCAAAAAGGAGGGTGTAGAGAGGTGGGGGTCAGTCTCTTGTCCCAAAAAACAAGTGATAGAACAAGAGGAAATGGTCTTAAGCTGCACCAGGGAAGGTTCAGATGTTACAAAAAAATTCTTCACCAAAAGTGTTATCAAGCCTTGGAACAGGCTTCCCAGGGAAGTGGTTGACTCACTGTCCCTGGAGGTATTTAAAAGATGTGTAGAAGTGGTGCTGAGGGATATGGTTTATTGGTGGAATTGGCAGTTAGGTTAATGATTGGACTTGATAATCATAAAATTTTTTTTCCAGTCTAAATTATCCTATGATTCTATGTGCATAGTGACTTCCATTGAAGGGGAAAATTACACAGAAGTTCAACAAGATGATCTTTCAGGTATTATGACAGAAGATGGAGACTTTCTGTGAGTATTTTAATGTTTTTCAGAAAGCTAAATGGGCAAACAAGTCAAGAATCATGAAGGAGAACTCTGCAAGCTGTCATGGGTGACCATGTACAGTCCCCATGTAACCCACAGCTGAGCAAGAAACAGCTGATGTTTTCTGTTTCTGCTCCATTGTAATATTTGTTTGAAATCTAGCAGTTCCATCAACATATTTTAAGGCTTTCTGAAAGTTTTTTCTTAGACTCCATGCACTACCATTTCTGTATTTCTTTAATCAATTTGTGTGCCACATCAAAAAAGACAAAGTGGAAAGAAGTTACTTGCTGGGACAACCAAGAAAGTAAAAGAATTGGCCAAGCTGCCCACCCCTGGGGTCATTTGTCCCCTGTCTCTAGCAGGCATCCAGCTTTCCAGGTGGGCCAGCTCTCTGGTCTGACCACTGGCTTGCATTTTTGAACCATTCCCTGCTTCATGCTGCTTCTCGTATTCATTTTCCAGTGAAGAAGAAAGAAATGAAAAGTTTGGGGGTTGGGTGAGATGAAAAACGCTTTATTTATTTATTTCCAGCCTGCTCCACCAAAGAGCGAAACATACATAAATGAAAACAAATGGTCCCAAGAGAATTTCACTGTTGTTAAAAAGCAATTTTTCATTAAAAAAGTAATTTCACTGAAAAAAAATTTAAGCATCTGTAATTGTGCTTTTGTTGATTCAGAGTCTGCTGAAGCCAACTGGGAGCTTTCCCACTGATTTCACTGATTTTGGATGGAGTCTCTTATGAGCTAACGATGTGTTGTTGATTTGGTGTTTGTTAAAAGAGAAGCCAGGAATTTCTGTAACTTTTCCTCCGAGTCATTATCCTCCACTCAATTTGTTTCTGCATTTCTTTGATGAATGCATGTATGACATCAAAAGGGACAAGGGAAAGACGAGTATGAGTTTACATTTCCATTTCCCAGATCTTGCATGGTAACTTCATTTGCTGTCTGTTGTTTTAATGTATAGCAGGCTCATGTTGCTTTCAAGATGGAAGCAGAGATTTTCATTATTCTATAGGAAGTATTTTCATGGCAAGATCCTTTGAACATTTTCCATTCCAGACTAATGGAGAATACAAGAAAGCCATAGGATACCATTAGAAAATCTGATTTCATAACATTTTTAAAAGAAGCCTGTCTTCTTTTTAATCAATTTCCTAGGACCCTGCTGAGAACCCCTTCTGACATTTTGTCATTTTGTCAAAAATAAATTTTATTTTCCTTTTGCTCTGATGGAGGTGGGGCCATTTTTACAGATGGCTTTGGTGAAGTGAGTAGGAGCCCAGAAAAGGGGATAATTATTCATAAATGACATTTCCCATTTCTGTGGGTTTTCTTGAACAGGACAGATACTCTAATGTTTGGCTCTAATGACAGGGAAGGATTTATGGTGTCTCTGTCTTGTGTCCTGGGAGTACAAATACTTTACTTTAACTCTTTGAGGCTGCTTTGATTTTTTTTTTCTTTAAATTCACAATGCATCTTACTTCATTTTGGCATTTAACTCCAATCAGTATCCAGAATCCTAACTATGTAAAAACAAAATGCCAGATAACTGGACAGCTGCTTAGCTGTCTGAGATATGACTTTCATAACAATCTGCAGGAGTACATCATTTTAGTGATATCATTTCTTGAGGTTAATTTGTACTGGGTGTGAAGCATTAGGTCAGTCTGTATGTTTGTTTTCAAGCCCAGGAGGTGTATGACGGGAAACTTTCCCTTCTGGGACTATGTAAAGCAGATATAGATAGACAATCATGGCAAGACAGCCAGATGAGTCACAGGTGGGAAACCATTGTGATACTGAGGAATTTGACTGTAGCCCCTTTCAGTGTTATCTCAGTTTGGGGAGACTTCCTCTGCCCACACTGTTCACTCTTCACTTCTGACTCACCCCCACTCAGACATATAAATCTGGGAGTCACCATATGGCATCTGTTGAGCAAAGAATACATTACATTTCTAGGTACGTGCAGCTCACAGGACTGAGCACAGCTGTTTTCTCCTTCAAGATGCATGGATTTAACAGCCAAATTAGACCAGAGGCAAGCAGATGAATTAAGTAAGGTTTAAACTTCTGTTGTAAGCACATTGACTAGAGCTGTGTTGCACTTGGGGAAGCCTGGAAGGTCCTTGCGGGCTGAGCTTCTTCTCTGTAAGGCTGTCAGTCAGGTCTCATCTTCTGCTCCAAAGAAAAGCCTGGCTTTCTTCTTATGCTATATTATCTACCAATAGGTTGAGAATGGTCTAAGCCTCAATGATGATGAGTATGGGGTAGGAAGTAGGGAGTTGTATAAACTTGTTATTGAATGTCAAATTTAATAGAATAGCAATCTCCTCCCTTCTCTTTCCTGTAAAGGAAATGGTGTATTCACTGTTAAATGCCCCTAGGACAGCTACACAGAGGGGACTTTCCTTACTTTCTTGTGCCCAAGGGACTCAGAGATCTTGTGTGAAAATCTCATCTTACCTAGCTGACCCAGCAGAGTCTTGCAAGTTTCCAGTAACTGACATGAAAGTTATAGACAGCATAGGTAAAGTCCACTGGTGAACTGTGGGAAAATGGATGCAGTCCCTGCGTGTCCTAAAACCCTTTCAAAGAAAACCACAGGGCATTATCATTGCTGATTTCAAAGGGGAACTCAAGCAGAACAAGAAAAATACCCACTTCTCCATTCCAAGACCATGACTCATTTCTTTTTTGTCGCTTCTTCATATAATATTTTTTTTTAAAAGTAATTCTTTCTTACTTAAAGACAGCTCCACTCCACAGTTTGCAATGTCCACTACACTGTGATTTTATTTTGATCTAATTGTTAAACTCAAGGTGTCCTGAATGCCCTGTTCTCCTTATTTTAAATCTTTTTCCTACATAAAGTGCCGGTAGGGTTTAAATTCCGTGAAAGAATCTTCCTACTTGGTGAAAAGATGCCTGCACGGTGCTCTGCCAAATATGCCATCTTACATTTGGAAAAAAAACCCATCTTCTCAGGAATATTTTCAAGGAAAAGGATACGGCTGAAAAAATAAAAGAGCCAGAGAGTCACGAGCTACATTATCTCTGTGAGAAAGGGGATTTTCATCACTCTTTCAAAGCCAGCTTCCTACAGCATGTGTGATCAGCACCTGCTAAGCACATGGAGAGTGCATGAAGGGAGAGCTTTTCTCAGTGTTTTAGTGAATTAGTTGCTCATGAAAGGAGCAAATAGGTATAATAAAGGCACCCACAGCACAAATGTCCCTACTCCTCCAGTGCGCTCACCCTGTGATGGGTGCTCTGTGCTGCCAAGGCAGAGACAAGAGCTCTCCTTCAGCGCTTCAGCCCCGGCCCCTCAGCTGCCCCTGCCAACCACGTAACTGACCATCCAACTCCCTGGCTTCAGGGAAAGGCATCTCTGAGAGGCTGGATTGCACCCACGGCCACATTTTACATAAATCACCGTGTTAACAACAAATGCCACTCACTGTTGACATGAGGCAAGGCATGTGTCAGTGACCTAGGGCTGGCTATTGTCCTGCTGTGGCTCCTGACCGGTGCCTTTGAAACACCAATAGGCATATTTGATACTGCAATAATTGACTCTTTTTACAATGATCCTAAAATAAAATTGTTTTAAATGCAGGCATTAAAAAGATGTATTAGAATCATAGAATGGTTTGGGTTGGAAGGGACCTTAGATATCATCTAGTTCCAACCCCCCTGCCTGAGGGGGCTGCCCTCCCACCAGAGCAGGTTGCTCCAAGCCCCATCCAGCCTGGCCTTGAACCCCTCCAGGGATGGGGCAGCCACAGCTTCTCTGGGCAACCTGTTCCAGTGTCTCACCACCCTCACAGCAAAGAATTTCTTTCTAGTATCTAATCTAAATCTGCCCTCTTCCAGTTTAAAACCGTTGCCCCTTGTCCTGTCACTGCATTCCTGACAAAGAGTCCGGCTCTTCTGTAGCTCCCTTCAGATATTTAAAAGCCGTTATAAGCCCTGGAGCTTTCTCTTCTCCAGGTTGAACAATCCCATCTCTCTCAGCCTGTCCTCGTAGGGGAGGTACTCCAGCCCTCTGATCATCTTCATGGCCCTCTGCTGAACCCGTTCCAACAGATCTATAGCAGAACAGGTCTGATACCTATGACATATATTGTCTGGCTAAAACCTATGTCCTATTGGTAAAGTACAATGACTGCCTTTCTGCTAGATTATCAGAGCAACCTCTAATGTATGGGTTTGAACTAAGACGAGTTTTTTAAAAACATTTTTTTGGTAGGTTTATTTGCTCTGATTGTTCTTAAGATGTCTTTGGCCTATGTCGCAATGTGCTTGCTGCAGTGTAGAGGTAATTGTGCATTAATCTCATTCACACGGATGCAGTAGACAGCAAAGCCAGACCACGACCCCTAAGATAGCTCCTACCTCTAGCAGCTTCCTTAGGGTGCCCCATAACTTCTCCAGCCAAACACCCAGTTTTTGTGTACAGTTCTGCTGTGCAACGAGCAAACCATGTAGCCAGCAGAGGGCAATGAAGGTCAGGTTTTGGAGAAGTTACATAAAACAATCTCAAAGTGGGGGGAAAAAGTAGGGCAAAAAGGCCCAACAAGCATGTTGTCAACTGCTGCTCTACGTTCATTTCTGTTAATTGCTAAAGACCTACATGAACCCCTGTGACCATGTGATCTATAAACCTCCTTTTAATGGCCATGTTAAACGATGTAGTTCCTTATTTATGACAATGTAATTAATAGTCTTTTCAACAGAGGGGGGAAACCTACTAAAAATGATACTCTCCTAAAATAGGCCAAACAGCTTAAACCAATAGCCAATAAACCCGTAGGTCCTCATATAAATCCTGTTTTATTGGTCTGTTCTGGAGAGCAGTTGTTTTGTTTAACTTGATAAACAGGTCATTTTTCCCAAGACAATTAGGTGCCTGGACAAAAAAGAGGGAGGGCCAAAGAAGTCAGCTGTTGCTCAGTTCAGAGGAAAAAAAGCTGCTTCTTTCAGTCAAATGCAGAGCTGTTTACCACAGATACTAATCCAACGTGCTGGAAATCATGTGAACTTATGGTAGAGAACAACATTCTTTAACTTAGGTGACACCTGCTGGGGGTGTAACTCATATCTAGGCACTTGGGCAAGCAGCTGGTGCCAAGAGAGTGCAAGCTGCAAGTGTTATTTGCCACTGACAATCTGGGCAACAGCTTTTTTTTGAGCCTAATTGTGGCTCTAGGTGCCAAATAACTTATCTCCAGACATTGCTATGTTAACCAATGAACAGCTTAACAGCAGGAAATGCCTGGAGCATTAGTGGGGAACTGTATTTATTTATTCTGTGGAAGATCCTAGCGCAGCCTGTCAGGCCTGGGACCCTGTTGCAGCTCTGCCACACTGCACGGGAAGGCTCCCGTGGGCAGCAGACGTGGGTTTCACTACTCTGTGTGTCCCCCCTGCTCAGCAACCTGGGCTGTGTCACTTTCTGTACTGAGCATCCCATCTCAAAACAGGGTTTTAGTCATTCCTTCTATTCAAAGCACGAGCAGAGCTATACCTAAGTAATATTTTGAGATATAGGATACGAGAGAGAAAGAAAAATCAATTTTATGACAGTGGTAAGTGTGAGAGAAAGGTTGTGGGCTATTTGGCTGAAATGAGTAGGTCTTTGCCTCCCAAAATTTCAGGAGAAAGCTGGGAATTGTAACCGTCCTGGTGAATTTCCTGTCTGACCATTCAGAGTAACAGCCTGGCCAGGATGCTACAAGAAAGAAAACACTCCTTTTAAAAAAGAAAAAAAAAAAAAAGAAAAAAAAAGAGAGGAAATCCATACCTTGTGATAATGGTGTGGACTTCAAATACTCAGGAGAAGGAAGAGCAAAGCCCCAGAGGAAGAGGGGAAGAGGGGGGTGAGTCACCCTCCTTGTGCTCCCGGCAGAGTTTCCCAGACAGGGAGCAACCCTGTGGCAAGTGGCCTAACATTCCTGGCTATTAGCAGTAATGGTAATTATAACTAAAGCTTTCTGTGCCTGTGTTTTACTTATTTCAGAAAGAATACAGGACGTGGTAGGCTGTGGCAGACCCAATAAGGTAGACGTTAATGAGTACCTGTTTGCAAATGAGGTAGCTGCTGCTTCTGAGGTTTTACGATGCCCGGTCAGCTAACAGCCAGCAGCCCAGCTGGCGCCAGCTGGGACGTGGGGTGGCATCTACCTGGGGAGATGGGCAAATATTTGCCTTGGGTGCTGATGAGCTGGATCTCAGTCATGGCTCTCTGCTCCCCATCACGTGAATGGTGGGTGTGTTTGAACCCTGACGAGTCTTTTCAATGGCTGCTGAATTTTTGCCTTTTCGCTGCTCTGACCATTAAAACGGTCAAAAACCCAAGTAGTTACATTCGTATCAGCACGTCTGAAGTGCAATCACAGAGTGACTCTGCTTGGGGCTCTGTGACTGCTCCTTCCAGAGCAAAGAGCTGCTATTCCCAGGGGGGCAACATCCCGGGAGGGAAACAGGGGGTCTCCTGAACTGGGGAGGGGGGGATGGGACACTTGCTGGAGGGATTTTTTTGGGGCAGGGGGGGGAAATGCAGGCTTCCAGGTGTGCAGTGGAGGGCAGGCTGCCTATGCTTCCCTCTGCAGGGAGGACTTCTCTCCTGGGTCATCAGGACCAGCCGAGGATTTGGTAGACATTGGGCTGCCCCAGTTTAGCCCCAGCCTTCTAATGGAGTCAGTGCCCTATAATGGAGCAGGACTTCTGCCAGGCTGGTGTGCTCCACCAGTGCAAATTAAGTGAAACCAGTGAGCACAACAGTTGTAGGCAAGTCACAAATAAATTGTATTCATAGGCTTTAAATATTTTATTTTATTTTATTTTTCTGAGGCTAAGGGAGGGGTGGTAATTCAGTCTCCTGCTGCTCTCCCACCACGCAGACTTTCACCCAGCTACTCCTGCCTCTTTGAGGACAGATTTTAGACCTTAAAGAAAAATGTCAGCATTCATTCTTACCTAATTAGGTGTTTAAAATAAAAATCCCTATCTCCTCACCCATTAAATTAATCATCAGGGGATTTTCTTTCATGATCCCGTCTTGAACTGTAGGAAGAACAGGAAAATGAAATGTCTTTTTTTTTTTTTTTTTTCTTTTTTTGAGGTGCTCATACATCAGAGCACAATGAAAGCACGAATCAAGGAATGGCCAGCCTTCCTTAGTGTTCCTCCCCTCACACCTATTTCTTCCACAGCCAGACCAGTACCAACTGTTTGAGGGAATGGAGAATGAGCTGGGAGAGAAGCTGTTTATAGTCAGGGGGATGTGGCAGCGTCCTCCTGGGACCCAGCAGGAGGTGGGTGAGGTGGAGGACAGCTGAGCCCCACGTGGACTAATTGCCTGGGCGTTTGAGCATGACAGCACCTTAGCCGGGCTTTGTGGGTGGTCATCTGGCATCATCTTTGAGTTGCATACAGAGTTCATGGCCAGGCAGTCCCTGTGCCAAACACTTCATAGAATCGTGGAATGGTTCAGTTTGGAAGGAACCTTAAAGATCGTGGAGTTCCAACCTCCCTGCCATGGGCAGGGACACCTCCCACTAGACAGGTGTCCGACCTGTCGTTGAACACCTCCAGGGATGGGGCACCCACAACTTTTCTGGGCATAAGAGAACTTCATAAGACAAGCTGTTACAGTAAAGTAGTGAAGAAAATTTTGAAGTCCTATGAGATTATGGTAAAAGTGCAAGTGCTGAAAGCATTGGGAAGCATACTTGGAAGAAAGTGAAAGTCTGACACTTTCAAAACATGAAGGCATAACGTTTTAGAACTTGTGGCAGAATCACAAATTTCTGAGGTCTACGAGTTTCTCTACTATTCTTGCTTTGGCCCTGGTGAATCGCAGCCCATCCTTTTTTTAGATGAGGAGTGTAATTTTTAGAGTTCTTTTATATCCAATCAAAAAAGTCCCTATTTAATATTAGGTTTCTTTGCTCATAAGATTAAAGTTATGCATTTTGAAGAGAGGAACAAAAAACAACAGAATAAATAATAGAATGTCCCAAAGAAATGAATTGTTGATTCTTTTTTATATTCAAAGACTCAAGAGGGAAAGCTTAATTTATTTTGTAAGCTATTTTCTGCCACTGCAGCCTCAGTAAATGATATTCAATTGAATAAGAATAACAAAAAAACCCAGAAGAACAGTTGATCAGAGAGGTGAATGAAGTTTTTCTGTTTTCTACAGTAAGGAAACATGAAGTTGACATTGGTGTAGAAAAATATCTTAAGGGAACAGATTTGTTAACATTAAAAGTTTAACTTCTAAAATGTTTTCCATATTTAAAGAGCAAATGCTTGCTGCTGTGCAAGAATCAGCTACAAACGTTTTACAGATTTCAACAGGGAAGTTGTACCATTTGTGAGTAGAGAAAGACAGAGAGGAGTAAAAATATTTTGTAACCACACCACAATAGGGAACTAAGTGAATTAGAGTTTTCTAAACCTGGAAATATTCATAATCAAATATAACCAGTTTATTTGCAGGTAACTGGAATTTGTTTATGTAGAGAATTTCCCATGATCTGATAGGGAAACTAGCAATTTGTGCTTTTTAAAAAATTAAACTCTATGCTCTTGGTTTAAGCTTCTTATGATTTGTGATGTACCTTTACTTTGAGGATGTTTTGGGTTTCTTAATAATGAACTAGTGAACATGTCTCCTTAGTTGAGAGCAATTGCTCACTCTTAGGTCAAAAATCGACTGGAAATTTCCGTGTTGATAAGAAGACTTTAAAGCAAAAATGGCATAGGTGTGGTAATGCAAAGAATATGTTGTTTTCCTGGGTTCTAGCCAGACCTGTTCTGAGCTGATCCTACCATTTTTCTTTCCTTCCCTCTCTCTCCCCATCTTTTTCTTCTTTCCCTGTCTTCCTTGCTCCAAACCTAAAGATGGCCAGCTATGAACTGCTGCCAGTCGGGATTCCCAAGCTTCAAAGGGACCTCTCATCAGCAGAGACAGAGGCTCTTTTGTGTAGCTGGTAGAGAGAGAGAGGCTCTGCTTCTGTGCAGGCAGGGAGCTCGGGAACTTCTCTTCACTCCAGCCTCTTGATGCACCATCTGGATGTCACAGGGATTTTTTTTTTTTTTTAAATGTTTTCCCCAAGGCTGCAGATGAAGTAAGACTGCAGTCAGTGTGACAGTCTTCAGGGAGACGTCATTCTCTGTGCATGAATGCAAGGAAACAGGTCCCTGTGTCTCAGTGCATGGGGCGAGGAAACCTCTCCCCAAAAGGTGCTCTTGGCCTTGTGTTTGGTTAACTGAAAGTAGTCTTAAAACTAGAGGAAACAAACGCTAAACTTGTGCTGGGAATTCATCACCAAATGGAGTCCACGGGTACAGTAGCAGAAAAACTGTGAAAAAGGAATGAAATAGAAGTAATACTAAAATCTTTAGTTTAATACCATTGTCATTGTTTAATGCTACGAGGTTCTGAGGGTCAGGAAACCCAGCTGTGCATTCTGAGAGGTGTCTGGGATTTGACAGGAACTGTCAGCCTGATTTCACAAGGCTTTCCTCTAATTTTCTCTGTCCTGCTCTGTGAAAACGTGAGTACAAGGTTCCGCTGCACTGCCAGGTCAGGTCAATACCCACTTACTAAGGTGCAAACAATGTGCCAAGTGCAAGAGCCAGGCAGAGGTGACCCTTCTCTTTTGGGCAAGTGACATGAAATGGGTGAGAAGGCAACTAAAGAGTAGCCACAGTGAGGCAAATCTCTGGTCTGTTTAGCTCAGTATTTTATCAGCTGGGGTGGCTAGTGGGGAATAATTAGCAAGAATATAAAAAAATAGTGTGTAATACAGAAAGTGCCTTTCTGTGATACAACCCACAAGCTGGGAGAGAGGGAAGAGAATCACTGAGCGAGGCTGTGGGTGGAAGTCCCCTTGCCTCTCTCGCAGTGCAGAATTTTAAACTGTCCGTGATTTACTCTCGTGCAGAAAGACACTGTTTGTCGATGGCTTCCCAAAAGGCAAAACCTGCGTTTACTTTCCCTTTGCTTTCTGGCAGCTGAGGTTTAGCATCACTTCTCCCCGGGGCCAGCGGCTCCTCGGGGCAGGCGCAGTGTCTCCCTGTGTGTCGGCGGCAGAGTGTCAGGTCTCCCCAGGGCTCTCACACGCTCGCCTTCCCCGCTCTTTCTTCCACTTCACAAGTGCAGAAGATCTTTGGCCAGCGGCTTGTGGTGTCCATGCCTCTCTGGACAGGCTGGAGAGGTGGGCTCAAGTAAACCTTGTCAAGTTCAACGGGAGCAAGTGCAAGGTTCTGCACCTGGGCTGGAACAATCACAGAATCTCCGTGGTTGGAAGGGACCTCTGAGATGACCGAGTCCAACCAAATAAAAAAAAAAAAAAAAGCACTCACCAACCAAACCCCACACCAACCCCACCACCCACAGCACCCCACCACAACCCAATAATCTTGGGCACTAGAGCATGCCCTGAAGAGCCACGTCTACACGTTTCTTACATATCTCCAGGGATGGCAACTCTACCACCTCCCTGGGCAGGCTGTTCCAGTGCCTGACCACTCTTTCAGTAAAATAATTCTTCCTTATATCTAATCTAAACCTCCCCTGCCACAACTTCAAACAATTTCCTATGGTCCTGTCGTTATTCCCTCGGGAGAAGAGGCCAACACCCACCTCTCTACACCCTCCTTTCAGGGCAGGTAGAGGGCAATGAGGTCTCCCCTCAGCCTCCTCTTNNTCCCTCAGCCTCTCCTCACAGGACTTGTTCTCCAGACCCCTCACCAGCTTGGTGGCTCTTCTCTGGACATGCTCCAGCAGCTCAATATCCTTCCTGTAGTGAGGGGCCCAAAACTGAACACAGTACTCAAGGTGAGGCCTCACCAGTGCCGAATACAGAGGCACAATGACTTCCCTAGTCTTGCTGGCTATGCTGTTCCTGACACAGGCCAGGATGCTGTTGGCCTTCTTAGCCACCTGAGCACACTGATGGCTCATGTTCAGCTGGCTGTCCACTAACACTCCTAGGTCCTTTTCTGCTGGGCAGCTTTCCAGCCACTTTTCCCCAGGCCTGTAGTGCTGCCTGGGGTTGTTGTGACTGAGATGCAGGAATGGTCTCTCTACATAACAATACAGAATGGTCTCTCTACATAACAGCTCAGGGCAGCATCCCCCTATCCTTGGGAGAGCTCCTTCTCCAGATACTGCTGTCCCCAATCTTGGTGCAAGGCAACAACATTCAGAGGTTCAGCACAAAAGTGAACCTTTTCTATGTCAGGATGCACTGTCATCAGAAAATATCTCCTTTAACCAGTTAAAATAGTACTACAGACTGCAAGCTGGGGATAGTCCAGAAAGCTGTTCAACTGATCATATGTAAGTGTCTCTGAGACTGAGGTGCCTCCATCTGTGTTGTCTAGCTTGTCAATGATGTAGTGGGAGCATAGCCTATTCATCCAGAGACACCTGCATTCCCATACCCATGTGCAGGTGTCTGTCTCATCTGGAGATGAATCCCACCTTTTTCTATCTTGCAGAGTAAATATTCGACACCAGGTCATGTCTGTTTCTAGGTACACTTCCAAATGAAGATGAAGGACACTGGGATTTTCCTATTACTTTATTGTGATTCCAGCTATATCCTATGATCAGATGCGTGGTTGCCCCGCAGATTGATATGCTCAAGCTAGCTGGATAATCATCACCTCGGCGCGGCTATTAGATTAAATCTTTCTTGGACTTGCAGATCAGCCACATTGCCCAGCTGCAGCACAGACATATATCCATCCCCAAGACCCTGGAGGTAGAGCATGAGGGCTTAACTGAACTATTATTGAAATGAGCTCTCTTCCATCAAGTTAGTGTTATGGCTTTTGTTCATGGGGGCAGGTCTGCTGGGGCAGGTCTGTGCTGGGGAGCTGGCAGACACTGCTGCTGTGACTGTCATTGTAACATCTGTTAATTTTGAGGGAAATCTAGGCACACACATCTGTCTTTCCTTTGTTTTGTTCCCCAGTAGTCACTTCTTTGTCTCCATTTTTGGAGATTGAGCTTCACTGAGACCAGATGTTTTCTTGCACACTTTTAATCATGAGAGGGATGCTCCATTTACTTTGCATAGCATGTTTTGTTTTTCACATAAAGCCTGTTGGGCTGCATGCTTCTCTTGCATTTTCTTTACCTCTGAGATTACTTGAAACCTATTTAATGACAATAAAAGGAGAAAGGCCCAATTGCAGTTTGAATATTTCTATCCTTGAAAAATCCTTCACACACTTTACATGGTAGTGTTCAAAAAAATCAGTAAGCTATCAAAAATGGAGCAGCAAGTAGTGCGCTCCATTTATTTTTGTCTCCCAGCTCTCCATGTTGGATTAGGAAACATTAAATATTTTAAACTGAGGAGGCAAAGGATTTCTGGGCTTAATGCTAAATCCTGACTGTACCAGGAAAAGATAAATCAAACTTGTATACTATTTTGTCATGCATAACTACTCAGAGTTGTTTAAAAATGCATAATTTGACATTGTTTTGGACTCCCTTGCCATTAAATTAACTCAGCTTTGAGGAAATAATTTAATATCTGCTTCAAGCAGAGAATCCAAAATACTCTTAACATTTCCAGTACATGATCCAAGTCACTCACAAATCTATTCCTGTTCTCTTTCCCCCTCTCTCACATCAGTAAAATGTTAGATTTATTTGAGAGTGTTTCCTATTTTCTTTTCAAGTAAATGAACTATTGAGTGTTTTGTGAAACTAAGTTTACATCTTATAAGCTATTACATCTTATAAGCTATTATTTAAAAAACAAAGTGTCTTGGGCACTACACAATATATTTGTGGCCCTGAAAAATGTCCATCAAAGTTGATTTTTGTCGATGTTTATCATAGTCCGTGTTTTTCTCAGCTCATATTCTCATTATTAGCTATTACAGTGCAATCTCTTTACACCTTTGTGCTGTTCTTCTGGCACACATTGCAATCACTGTACGGTGTTGTTAGGGTTGGAGTCTTCCTACATCTTTCACGCTGAAAGAAGTAAAACTTAAATAAATTATATTAATGAGCAGTTCTACAGAATGCAGCCTTAATTCATTTAATTGCTTGTATGGACTAACTGCCATTGTTACCCCTCACTGCTTAAATTAAAACATTTATATGTGCTCAAAATAGTGTTAGCTCCAACACAGCAAAATACTGGCAATAAGCAAGGCAATAACTTGTAGCCAATGTGTAATCTGTGCTTGATGTGTGTGTAATTGATAAAAATTGCTTTCAGTTGGTAACAATAAAAGAATACACCATGCTCCATATATCTGTCATGATGGCTTTGTACTGGCTTTTGATGATCTTTGGAAGCACTGCAATAAGACAGAAGGTCAGCGCACTTCATTCCTTTTAAATTAGTTTCCATATGGTCTTTAGTGTGTAATATAAGAGGTGAAGGCACTCCAGGCTTTCTGAGGAAGCCGTTTAGCTTAAGCTAATGCTAGCATGTAGAGACTGTTGTGATTGTCTAGTCTGGCTCCTTGTATAAAGAAGGCTATCAGCTGGTACTCGATTCTTGTTTGAATAAATCATCTTTGTCAGAAAAAGTAATAATCATGAATTAAAGATGAAAGAACCAGGATGAGTGAGCATGCGTGTGGTGGCAGAGTGCTCTGTCTTATTGTCAAGAAGAAAAAGAGGGGAATCGAGGGATCAGGGTCTTTCACAAGGGTGGACAGAGAAGCATCCCTGAGGGAGTTGTTTAGTCAGCAAGTGAGAGGTAGGAATTATATTCCCATCTCTTGTTCAAGGCCCTGTCTCCCAGGCAAACACCAGCTCTGACTTCCCTTTCTGCACACACCTTTGTGATGGGAGCAGGATGAGGTGTAGCCATCTGTGCCAATTGCTTTCTTTGGCATCTGGGAAAATTTATTCCTCTTGCTTCCACATTGACTAAGAGGGGGTGATATTTTTCCATGTGTTTCACAGGACAGGAGCACAGTTGCATGTCCAGGAGAGTCAAGTTCTGGTTCCTTGTGTTTCTTTTCAAAGGGATCGGTTGTCTTTTTGGTAAAACAAGGATCTATGAGCACAGTTGACGTTCTCTCTAAAACACAGTAAATGGCCGAGGAAAGGGCTGCTCTACTGGGAGAGAGTGGAATTACTACAGGAATTGTGTTATGAGTGAGGAATTGGCCAGAGGAAAGACAAGATCAGGTGCTACTGAAAAGGCAAATATCAAGCTACAGTGAAGATATTAATAGAGTCCCTCCAAAACCGATTTGGGGGCTAATCTTATTAGTATTTTAATTTCTGACCTTGGTAGGAGCGTGCTAATGAAATTTGCTGACAATCTCAAGTGTGAAAGCTGCATCAGTAAAGAAGAGATTTGGTTATCATACAAAGAGAGTCAGATGACCTTGAAGTCTCTAGTAAATAGAAGTGGAGTGAAATCCAATTGTACAAAAATACAAGTTCCTGCACTCAGAAACTAATTTTTACTACAAGCTAAGAGGTCGTCAGATGAAAAAAACCTCAGTGGGAAGATCTGGTTTTATTGGATATCCTGTGACTATTAATATAACGAAAGGCATGTGGTCCTGAAAATATTAGAAGCAATCCCAGGAAGTAATTGAAGAGACTGTTTCAGTAGACTGATATGAACTCCGTCTTGTAAGAGTTTGGTGAGAACTCTTCTAGAATTGCAACTTAATCAAAAGAGATTAGCTCCACCTGGAACACAGGCAGAAAGTGCTGCCAATGTAGTTATGGGAGGAAACAACCCATTACAGCAAGTGAAGTGAAATTCCTTTTTCTCGTCTAGTTTGTCAAAGTGAAACCCCGGGGAATATGTAGCCTATAAATATATACAGGTGGCCATTTAGTGATCAATGATGGTTTATTCATTATAATGCATTTATTTCATTTCACCATCATTTGTGTAAGGACTCTTAGCAAAGGAACATTGCAGTTATAGCTGACCATGTGAGTTGGTGGCTGGAGAGAAGAGATAGCCAGTCCTCTCTGGGACAGCTTTTCTTTCTCCCCGCTTCCAGCATGAATGAGGGCTTCACCCCAAAGATGCAAAGAAAGGACTACTGAAGTGATCAGCAGGAAGAAGAGTCTGATACGTAAAATAGGTCTTAAAGGTCTGGCTTGTGAGCATTGCACAGTGCTACATGCAAATATTGGGATGAGGGAATACAGGTGGGAAAAAAAAGAACAATTTCAACAAAAGAATAGTATTGGCATGAAAACATCTGGTACATATGGCTATGAAGATGTTTAGACCTGATATTTTAATAAATTTATTAATCAGGCCATTAATACAGGAGAAGAGAGGTTCAAGAAGAGCTTTTATGTAGAAGAAGGAACTAAAAAAGCCCCACAACTTTTAAAATTGAGGTTCTTCAGCCTGTGACCAGGATTACGTGATATACTTGCTCACTGAATCAGGACAGTAAATTTCAATACATAGATTCTCCAGTCAGTCCCTGTATAATTCTGCATGTTTCTACTAAGGTACAAGAAGCATAGTCAGGCCAGAATATTTTTAAGCATCATAGGAACAACTCAGCTGCACTGAGTGAACAGACATTCTCCTGCTTTCATTTTTACACATATATATAATACCCAAGATTATTTCATCAGTACTTTCATTCATCTCAACGCTCAAGTATAATGGAAGCTGCCTACACTTACACAATTTTCTTTTCAGAACTACAAATGTGTCATCATAATCGTATTCCCTGTCTTTTTTTTTTCGATTGAGTAGAAATAATAGCACATTCATAACAATTTTTAAAATGCTGCTGCATATGTCCAAGTTGTGTGTTAAGATGGCAGAAAAGTACTGCTTTTCTTTTTCCCAGAAAATCTGAAAATAATTGTAATTTCAAATTTTCAAAGGAAAAAAATGGATTATTTTTGGCAGAAGTTTTCAGCCTTTTCCATCTAGGCTTTTGACTTCTGGATTCCTTTTATTTTTTCTTCGTCTCTTTTCACTTGAAGGAGAAGGGAGAAGGAAAAAAGGAGATAGGCAGAAGGAGAGAAAAACCAAAAAGATTGATGCAGTAGCCAGATTAGAAAAGTTGTGTTGTGCAGAAAAATGTGGAGGAGAGAAGCAGAAAAAAACCATTCATTGTAATAAATATTGCTGTGAGTTTGTCATGAGCTAGGTTCTTCAGCCTAAGGAGGAAAAGTCTGTTCAGATACTGTAAGTCTTCAAATCATAAAAAAGTGTTGCAAAAAAGTAATAGTTTGTTTATCCACTCAATGCCCAGAGTGGATAAAACAGGTAGTGATGGATGAAAATTGAAGAGTCACTCAAGTGAGACATTAGAAAATCTCTTTCTAAATAGCAGATGTTATAAGTGGGGGAGGTTGTGTGGAAGGTTGTGGAAGCCTTGTAATCTGAGGGACATCCCAAAGACTCATGTGGTTGCAGCTGATTCTGCCTTTCCACCTGCAGATGAACCAGATGACCTCACCATGTCATTCCTGTTTCCATTTTTCAATAATTCTATTTGCAAATATAAAGATATTTTTTTAAAAAAAAGGATTTTAGCATGTCTTTGAATTTATTAATGTCCTATACCTAACCACAGGGAATCAAGATGTTTAAGGAAGATCAGCCTTGATTCTAGAGACATTAATCCACATGTTTGACTTTGCTACCATCAGGCTACTCTTAATAACAAAATTAAGCACCTACCTTAGTCTTCCCAGGCTTACAAAGACATCTCATGTGGCATGTAAAGGCTTGGGGATTCTTCTGTGTAAACGCTGACCTTGCCACTGGAGCCACCGAACGTTTAACACAAGCACTGAGTTTCAGATTCCTGTTATTAAATGGTTCCTAGAGACATTGTGGAGGGAAAAGATACAAAAGATATCAAAATATTTAATTTGATTATAATGATATATTTAGATTCAGGCATTTTGAAGCCAGAAGGGTATATTTCTACTTTACTCTTAAGAGTTTATGTGTAATACCACTGTGTGACAGAAAACACCACCCAGTCATGCAGATCTTTTAAAGACAGGTAAAAGATCTAAGCATCTGAAGTCTTTGTGGAGTGAAAAAGTTTGGGCAGTGTTAACATACTACTTCTGAGACATTTAATTGAGAACTTGGAAATAATAATGAGTAGCCATTGCATAATGCTTTCATTCATCCTGTGGTCCTATGGCACGGCTCAATTTTATGTTATTTTAATGGGTTTTTTTCAGAGTATTCAATTCTGATACATTTGCTCCAGTCAAACAGTACCTTAGTCATGTAATCATTCCAGTAAAGTCATTTGGTAAAGTACTTCATCATCTGACCAAAGATAAAAGGATCTGGTCCATAAGGAAAAGAGATTTCAGTCTGCTGCAATTTGCAATCCAGCATTTTTCTTCCCTTGCTCGTTTTCTGATATATTACAAATTTTCAGCAGTGAGCTATTCCTTGTGTAATTGCATTAGAATACCTCAGGCTCGTTTTTCTAATAACACTGCATTTTGTGGGGAGATTAAATTTTGTGGATAGTTACAGCACATAATCTTTTCACTGCTGAGAGAATAGACAGAAATTAAGCTGGCATACTGGTGGTTTCTGTGAATTTAGTATGTTATATTTTTAATTAATACCTTATTCCCAAGTAGAATTTTACCCTGGCCAATCATTTAAAGTCACACCAAGAGCTCTTCAACAGTTGCTGATGGTTGTAATGCTGTCAACAGGAGATTCAAGTTTAGTACACTGTGATTATTTTTGGTGCCAGACAAATAGAAACTGAACGCATCTTCGAAATTAGTTGATGTTTTCCACTTCTTCCCTGTTCAATATTACCTGCAGCATCAACAGTTTGCAGACCACTTTTAATAATTGCTACATTAGGCATAGCTGCAGAGGTGCCTGAGGAAGGCTGAGGAGACTCGTGCTCAGACAAAGGAGAGATGTGTGCTGTCCTTGTGTTCCTGTGTGAATTGGGTTATTTTGTGCCATTCCACCATGGTAAATAAATACAAGAATGTTTGAAATCACCAAGAATAACAATAAAGGGATGCTGTGATCTGGAGAAACATGTTTAACCATCCCAGTGGGATTTCTAGCACTGTGGATGGAGACCTTATCACAGCAAAGACCCCACCAATCTCTCCCGGCCACCCAGCACGGTCCATTAAGCTCTCCCATTGCTCTGCCCTCCTCTTCCCATCAAACGCTCACCTCTCTCTCACCCAGCTTTGGAGAAGTTTGTCTCTGTTCCACCTCACAGCAGCATAAGTGTGGTCTTTTGTCACTGCCTCCAAATCAGCCACGGTCAGCTCTTCTCTCCCACACGGCTACGGCTGCTGTGTGCATCTCCTGTTTTGCTCCATGCCCTGTTTGTGCCTGGAGTTCCAGTGGCTGGAACTGAAAAACGCCCAACAACCCATAAAACCACTGCCTTCTTAGAGCCTTTCCTTGATGAGTACCACTGTGACCTAG
>BJBW01001723.1:13086-30161 GCA_004320125.1 Scolopax mira | reverse complement strand
TCTCTTTTTCTGATTTGAACTCATAAATATGCTTTAAATACATTAATTTATCATGAAGTTAATGTTTTGTGATATAGCATTTAGGAGTAATTTATAATAAACATTGACATTTGGTCATATTGGCCTGTAAAACACCTAGTGGATGTTATGATGTTACTGTAAATAATATTAGCAGCAGCCCATTAGATATAAATTAATGGTGTTAGGGTCTTAGAAAAAGAAAAGCATGGTGTTCTGCACAATTAAGAGCAAGTTATCACTGTGATAAAATGACAGAAACAACCACACACTTTTAATTCAACTCCTTTGAAGCAACATGCAAAACAGATCATGTGATTCTGAACTCCTCTTTGGTGGTAGTTGTTCTTGTCTCTCTCTCTGTCTTTAAAAGTTAAATGTGGTAGAATTCAAAGCAGTGCAAATACAATATAAAAAGGTTTACAGGGAATGATTTAAGGAGGAAGATTGATGGAGTTTAACACGTCCTCACCTTTTGAGGCAAACACACAAGGCAACGCTGTTGCAGCCTGGAACTGCCTCAGCAGTAATAGTTAAGATCAATGATGAAAGTGGTCACAGAGGGACTAGTGTGTGGGCTGAACTGAAAAGGGATTAGGTATTAGGAAACTTTATTGGCAGTGACTTTGTATAGGGAATTAAATTATTAGCAAAATAGATTGTTATGATGTGTTAAAGATAAGAGAGGCGAAAAAAATGTGTGTGTGTGCGGGCAGGGGGGTTGGATATGAGTCAAGATTCTATACAGATAGCAAGACTGCTTATGGGGGAAGTTGCTTTCTAGCCTTGGAATTTTTGATGTAAATATGTATGGTATATACAGAGACTTACAGAATTTATCATATTACATATTTACAGTTCCTCTGAAAAAGATTTGTTAACTCTCTACAGGGTCTAACATAGACAGGGCCAGCAAAAACCAACTGCTGATTGAGATGATAAAAATCACACTGCACATCTTCTGCCCATTTTCCTCCATGTGGCCTGAGCTTTTTCTGCCAGGGCATCTGGTGACCTCCTCTTCGTGTGTTCACCTTAACATACCACTGCACTGATGGCAGCCCTTACCCTCTTCCCTGATGCGAGCTGTGCCCTCTTCTTTCCTGTCTTCTCCCTGGAAAGGGTGACAGGACAGGACAGCACAACAGCTGACCTCCGGGTTCTCCCTCCATCCACCTTAGCCCACACCAAGAATCTGCTGGGATAAAGAAAATTCTTGTTCGTAACACAGCAGCTTTCAAGTCAAATGATCATAGGGCAGAGTCTGGAAACTATTTACTTTTCTCCAATGCAAATATGGGTCAAAACATAGGTATTCCTTCCTGTGTAATAAGGCTGTGTATCTGAACTCACCCCAAGGAGATTATTTTAAGACTGAGTTGTATCTATATTTCTCAAATTTTCTTTATTATGGAAATGCATTGATACCGATGCTAGTAGCACTGACACATGCAGAGTAAAATGTTAGAAAAAACAAAGAATATTTTTTACTTTTTCTTTGTTTACAGTCAGATTTTAGGATTACATATAAATATTTTTAATGGTGACTAACTAGTTGCTGGAGATTTTTCATTGCTTTCTGCTCAACTGAAAATCTGTGTAAAGGGCAGGCTAAATAATTTACACATGTTTAATATTGGAGTGGTGAGTTATTCCTTCAAGGCCAGCATTTCCCGGCTGCTTTTTCATGCTTGAATGGGTTCCTCTGCACACACACCAAGAAGCCTTCATGAAGCACGCAACCAGCCATCTCACTTAGCTCTGAAACTATGAAGGTCTTTCCTGCAATCTCAACACACGTTTCCTCACTCTCCTCTGTCTTTCTCATTCATAAATATGAATGTAACTGGTCACAGCAGTTATTTTCACCATTGTGGAAGAGTCACAGTGTATAAAACAAGCTGAAAGCAGGGCTGCATTTCCTAATGCTTCCCTAATAGTTTTACTTGAAAGCATAATTACTAATTTCTTTTAGATGTCTTAATGTTTCATTTTTTTGGTTCAGTGTGAAGATATCTTTTTATGGACAGTCTTATCAGAAGGCTTTTTCAGCTGTTCTCAAACATTGTGATAGCAAGGAAAATAGACTTCTTCCACTTGCTGTATTTCTGATTGTTATTAGCAAATAACTTTTAATAACTGCAACAAGAACTACTGAAAATGTGTGGCACATCATTTGGATCACAAATACGAAATGTGATGAAGAGGTACAAAGAACCTAGAATTGTATGTTGTCTTGTGCACGTTGATTTTCAATACAGAGCTGCCAGCTAAGGCATGTGTCTGTCTGTGTGGAGTCATGGACACATGAAATGATATCACAGGATATCTTAAGTAGCCCAAAGGAAAAAAAAAAACCAAAAAAACATTCATGTATCCAGCACTGCAAGCTGCCCCAAACTGAGAGCTTTCCCCACATTCTAGTCCCAGATAAAAGCTTGCTTTCTTCGTTCTGGGCTTTGGGTTTTCAGTCATGAGGCAGCTCCATGCAGTTGTGCTATGAGTCATATCTGCACACAAACAGAGGCTCAAACCTTTTTATCAAATTAGCATGTGCATCCACAATGAAACAACATGGCCCTTCAGCTCTCCAGCAGAAAAGCTTGAACCTGATCTGATAGGTGACAGTGTGGAAAGTGGTGTCTGCAGTCCAGCCCTGAAGTCCAACACCTTCCTCCTCACTTTGAGACTGGAAGTAGAAGTCTTTGCAAAGGTTGGGTACAGAAAATAATGTCCTAATCGAGACAGACTGTGCCCATCCCCTTTCTCTCCTGAAGGCCTTTCAAAGCTGGGAAAAGTTTTCCCTATGGCTGGCCCCCAGCATTGTGGCCACCACAGCCCATGTGTGTCAGGCTGCAGAGGAGGGGAATCATAAAACAGAGATTCAAGCACATAAATGACTTTTTAGTGTCCTGGCTTATTGAAGCAGATAGGTTTATATGACAAACAGTTCTGTAGAACGGTTAGGAAACTCTTGATATACATCTTTTTAGTAGGTATAATCCTGATTTACAGAGAATGTATTTTGGTCTGCACCATCTTAATGTAGCAATTCTAGGGTCTAATTTCTCATGGGTATAATTTTCATTGAGAAGTAAATGCACAAAGGAATGAATGAGTCCATTCAACAAAAATACATTAAATGTGAATGCTTACACTGACTGAAGATTTTCACATCCTGTCTAATTGGCCATGATGTATTGTTTTAAAAATATCCTTGATTTCAGCAGTTTTTATAGTTCTCTGAATCTCCATTTGCTTTAACAGTTATCTCTTTTTTTTTTTTTCTTCTCTATTACTTCTTTTCTAACTGGTTTCCTCTATTGGCTTTTAGTTATAACTTTTCTTCTAGTAACATTCATACTGTAGTACTTATTTATGTGCACACTCCTCTAGTCTACTAAATTCGCTTGC
This sequence comes from Scolopax mira, assembly GCA_004320125.1. Lineage (NCBI taxonomy): Eukaryota > Metazoa > Chordata > Aves > Charadriiformes > Scolopacidae > Scolopax > Scolopax mira. The sequence goes on along the minus strand of BJBW01001723.1, from coordinate 26,729 downwards.
ACACATTGAAATGCAGAAATTATTCTGCAGAAAGTTGCAGAGAAAAGCTAGTAGGGATTTGCCTGAGAATCTTAGCAAATCTTCCTGTCACCTTCCTGCTAATGACTTTCCTAGATATGTACTTACCTGTTGGAAAAGCATTGGCTGTGCCTTTAGAGCTCGTAGAGAAAGCACTGACTAGTTTCATTCATATCACAAATAAATTATCTGCCATCTACTCAGTGTGTTTCCTTGTTTATTCTGGCCATTGATACTCAATTTAATTATTTCTGTTGGACTGAGTTTAGTTACTTCCCAGAGAAATTACTTACGTATTAAAGTTGTCCCTTCTAGCTATTCCTTGTCTTTCTTGTGCAGATTCCCAGTCTCTAATGAGGTATTGCCATCTTCTTGTGCAAACACTCCCATAAATTCTCAATCTGCATTATCCATATGTGTATTTTCTTAATTCTCTGTGAATTGCTGGATTGAGGGTTTCCAACTCCAGACGCCTCTGCAGCAGTCTTTCTGCACAGCAAATTTGTATAACCCATTTCTGATCAATTCAACTGAGAAAAATCAGAAGGCAAATCTCTGAGATCCTTCATAAGCTTTGGACACCCCAGTTTTCTCTCTCCACCAGGTTTGGATATGTCCTTCAGCCTCAGCTGAAGGAAACGTTAAACTGGGAAGGGCTGAAACATTAAACTGTGAACTCCCCACTATCATTGTCTGCCAGTATAAGCTAATAGGCTGCCTGTTCCAGAAACCTTTACAAGTACTCCTGGTCATTTTGTTGATGGCCTACAGGTAGTCTTATGGACTCCAAGAACTTGGGGATAACCATGCACAGTATTTTCAGATGGGCAACATACGAAAGGATATCTCCATAACGCTTTGTGTTTGCTCTCGTTTGGTAGGCAGCCTGAATTATGTCCACCACATGAGGCAGGAGATGAATTGGTACTGAGCCCTCACTGCTCAGTGAGCAGCCCTCCGGGGTCGTTTCTGGCACAGTTTAAAACTGGGATCTGAAAGAAGCAGTGGAAAACAAGGATGCGGGCATGTAATTAAAGATTGTGGCATAATCTGTTTGCACAGGAGGACAGACTTAATATTTCCTTGGCAACATTTGCTTCAGCGGTCTCCATTTTGCAACCTAAACAGTTTGTTGACTCTGATGTTGCTGTTACTTTCTGAAAATACATTCCTTTTTCTAAAGTTTAATTTTTGTAGCTTAAAAAGGTATACAAATTTTAATTTTGAATTAACTTTTCTTTCATTTATTGTGGACCAAAAATGAGATTCTGAACCAGACCAGACCAATATTTTCATGCCATTTTAAAGCTATTTTTTTGTCTGGAAAGAATTCAGTGGAGAATAATGTTGAGACTTCCTAAACCTGGCTGTAAATGGGCTATACCTTTGTAAGGTAGAAGGAAGCAGAGTTCACAAATAAAAAGCTAAGTAATGAGAAAAAATATTGCTCACTACATGCGGTCCATTGTTGTGAAAGAAAAATTATGGTCTTTCTAAGGAAAGGGGTGTTAGAAAAATAAAATGCACATAAAATGCTCAATGCATTTAGCTGCACATCAACCTGTAATAACCTGAAAATAGAAGGGAATTATCTCTGTCCTTGTTGTTAAGAAGCCTTTATTTCCATACTTGGAAAGCAGTCAGTTCTGATGTGTCTGTAAAGGGCAAGTCTTGTTTAGCACCCCCTTTTGCTGCAGACACCAAAACATAGCCAACCTCCAGGTCATGCCTGATATTCTCAAAAGACTGGAGAAATTACAATAATATTCTTTATTTACATCTTAAACCATCAGCTTTGGGGAATTTGGCATTCAGAGAAAAAAAAGTGGATGATGAGAATCAGAGTGAAACAATATTGTGTGAAACATCATTTTCCAGTCGCCAAAACATGTTTCGTATTTGTGAACCCCATCCCTGAAGTTATGGCCAAGGAAGCAATTGTGTGATTGCCTCTTTTTTATCAGACAGTCTGCTTTCTAGCAGGGGCAATTTTTCCTAGCAATCCATCACATTGAAACACTGCTTCTCTGAGCCCCACAACACCCATAACTATGGCAGCAGGGAACACATATATAATTACTACAATGATATCCTCGACCAAATTGCATGAATTGGTCACAAAGCAAGGTCACAGAATATGTGTTGTTCCTGCTGCCACACTAAAAGGAGCTTGAACATCAGGCACATTTTGTAACCTGCTTCTGTAGTTCTGCAACTCTCTCTCAATCTTTTTTTTCTAATCTTACAAATTAGGCTAGTATTTTAGCTATAGAGCCTTTAAATCAAGATTTTATTTATTTATTGCCTTTGAAAATATTAATGTACTTAAATGGGAAAAACACTGAGAGGTACAAGATCTGTCTGTTCCTGTACACACAGAAAGTACATCAAAGCCTTTCACACAATTAAATTGATTTATTTTTGTTGTTGGGTGCTTTTTTCTGTATAACAAAGAGAGCAATCTAATAAGAGAATCAAACAAGCAAGATGTCCTTTATGAAGTGGAGCTGATAATGAGTATTTGAAGACTTCTATTTCCCTCTTTGCATTGATATGAAACAGCAGGTGATTTCCTTTAACTATGAAGGCTACAGTAAATTAATATTGCCAAGAGGCATTGAGGAAGACACATTCCACTACTAATAAAATATTGATAAAGATATGAAATTTTTGTCACATTAATTATGCCTCACATTCAGTGCTTTAGAAGAAAAACTGAGAGTGCAGAATTTAGTCCAGCCACCACCTATTAATGAAAATTTCATTCCAGAGATGAAAACAGTTTGGAGTAGAAGCAATTTTTAAAAGATACATATCTTTCTTCATTTTTTATGCAGACTACACGCCTGCTTGTTCAGATGTGTGACTGTAAATCAGCACACAAATTAGAGATATAAGAATATTTATAGCTGTGCACAAAAAAAAACCCCTAACCTAGCACTTCAGTAAAAACACCTTAAAGCTTCAAAGACAAAAGAGTTGTTCACCATTTTGTGGCAGTTTCCTTGTGTAAAGTGTGGCCTCAGTCTTTATTCACTGTCTGCTCTGCAGCCCTGTTACGGATACATAATGAATAGCTGCAGTCAGCTCCAAACACAAATGCAGAAAAACTTTTTAAGACCAACGTTCTCGTTACTTGCTGGAAGGACATTTCTCACTGACCCCTTTGCAGAGACTTAGAAATCCTTCCAGAAATTGCATGAGAAGCTTGGACGTTGAGAGGAAGAGGAACATGCTAATAGCGACCGCTTGTAAAATACTTGGTTTGGGTGAGGTACTGCCCTCCCATAGAGATTCAGTGTTGGAGGCCAGATCACTCTCCAGAGTGGCATTAAGCTCCCTTGACCATAAAACTGTTGTCCTTTCTCATCCTTAAATCCCCTGCCTCTCTGACTGCCAGCCTCCCAATAGCATTGGTCAAACCTCTCATCCTGCTGAGTGCCTGCAGACACGTGTTTTTTGGCATCAACAGGGAAACATTGGGGGTCTGCACAGAACAACATACTGCACAGGCTGTTTCTCTCTGCCCAGCCTGGATTTATTTCCTGAGCAAAATCCAGCCTGTGGGCTGTGGGAAGCAGCACTGCTAAGATAAAGAAAAACACTGAACCCCTTTTAGGTGGGGAAAAAAATATTCGAAGCTTATTTAAGTGATAGATTTTTTTTTAAATGGTGATTTTCAATAGAAGGTGTCTGCTCATTCTCAGTAGTGCTGCCATCTTGACCTATACATATACATGTTTTCAATTGGAAGCATTTGGGGAGGAGAGATGCTTGTCCTCTGACAGACTGCCCCTTGGTATGGATATAACCATGCCCAGATGCACACAGTTAGGCTACGGCAGTGTCTCATAACCTTTTGCTCATCAATTCAAGATATGTGGGAGTTACACCAGCACCTCTGGAGAGCTTCAGATGCCTAAAGTGATAAAAAGAAAATAGCTGTCAAGAAAATGTGTTTTCCTCCCCAGATAGAGCTGGACATTGAGCAGGACAGATTCTCTCTCGCTTTGGGGACCGAAGGGGGCCTGCCTGCTTTGTAGCCCTCCTACAGCCCACCTATAACACACATTGCACTAGTCTTGCTCTGTCATTCTTTCCACCCAGGTTGCTTTTCTCTCTTTCCCTCCCTGGTTTTCAGCTCAGAAGAACAGCCCACAGGGACACAGTTTGTTTTCTGGGTATACTTTACGTGTGGCATTAGGGACAAGTAGGCTTTTAAAGTCTGGCTGCTTCAGTGCAAGCACAGTGTTGTGAGTACCCTACCAAGGGTCCTGAGTGTTGAACTGGGATATTTTTCTCCCTGTGGAGGATAGAAAGGGGATTTCACAACATAATGGAACATCTGAGAGCTGGAAAAACACAACTGTTAAAAGAACACCTTTTCCTAGTTGTTGCTGGACTCTGGATACTGTAAACACTGATAGGTTTGAAATCCATACTTGGGAAATGTCGTTTCTCTTGTCATACATTCCAAATCCGTACATCTTAGAGACCCTGGTTTGATTTTGTCATACATGAGTTATTCCATGCTCAAAAAATTTTTTAGCAATTTGTTCAAGATTATGTAGTAAATAATTGATTTGTCCCTGATACAGTTTTCATCTAGCTGTGTTTTGGAGCACACAGGAAAAAATGCTTTGAAAAAGCAGCAATCCATTTAACCTACCACTGAAAGCCAGAATGAATCTCACATTTTTTGTTAACTATATTTTATTTTCACTGTTTTCAAAGCAACACAGTGGCACATTCCCATAATGACTGAGCTCCTGTAAGGCATTTCAGAAGAAAAATTCAAAGGCGACGGAACCCAGTGTTTCTTGCCAAAGACTAGGGATGATACATCCAGTCACTCTCACTGCCCACAGGCCTCTTATGTTACTCTTCTGCTCTTTAGGGCTTCTTTTTCCTCAGAGATTTGGGTTGGGTTTTGTTGTTGCTGCCTACAAGGCTCCCACTTACTGATGTTTTGCAGGGAACACTCCACAGAGCCTTTACTGGTGACAACAAAGGGAATGAGAGTTTATTAATTATACTCTTTTAAAGAAACTAAGAAGAAAGAAGCAACAGTCTGTTATTTTTTGAAAAAAAATAACATTTGCTTTTTTTCATAAAATAAACACTTTTTTTGTTTGTTTTAAACAGTTAGAGGGGAACAGTAGTATAATACATGGAGATATTCACTAGCAGACTTCACATAATATTAAAACTATAAACCTGTCTTTGCTTTAATTAAACTACTAAAGCAGTTAATCTTTTAACCAGAAGAATTATTGCCCTGAAGTGAAAGAATGGGAGAGAATAGGCAAAAACCCCCATGATAAATTAAATCTCTTGTCTTTAATTATTTAGGATGCCATAATATTTATGTGAACCTTCTAATTTTTATATGTCACAGAGCTTGTAATATATGCCAATGTGTTGGGGGATCAAGCGCCGGGCACAGCTCTCATGTCCCTGGTGTCTTAGCTTTCAGGCTCTGTGTAGCTGAGTCCTTCCAGAAGGACTCCTTTCCATCAGTGGTATGGAATAAAAAGGTAGCTCAGGTCGCCTTAGAAACCTTAATTTTTACTTCAGTGGTTTGTTTGATGGTTAAGGTTTCCATCTTTAAAATTGCATTAATTTTTCAAAATGTAATTATTTATATAAACACATTTCTTTTGCAGTGTTTGAACGGTTCAGAGGACATTGTGGGAATCTAAATTAGAGTAAAGGTTTCATGGGCTTGGGAGTAACAATTACAGAGAAACTACAGAAGTGACCTCTATACCTATTTATCCTTGATAATTTGCAGGGCTACATCTTGGTTGCTCAATATATTTTTCATAACTCAGTGGACACTCACTCATGGATTTTCCTTCAGAAGAATTGATGTCATCCCTTTGGGATGTGCATATTGTCTTTGTAAATTATGTCTTGTAAACTAATGAGGAGAAACAATAAAAATTTAGAGAATTTAGTCTGTGATCTATTTTATATTTGTTACATTTTTCAGCAACTGTTTTAAAAATCAAGTAGGTTTATAGTTTTTCAACCACAAGCCCCAAATGGAATATTTTTCACAGTCTCAAGAGATGCAGGAATGTGACTTCTGGTAATTTCTCAATGTAATACTTTGCATATTAACAGCCTGACCCTTCTACAAGTCACTGAGAATCACAGTAACAAAATGACTGTGTCGTTCTGGAAATGAAAGGATCAGACCTGAAGAGACACAAAATTATGGTTTAAATTCAAGGAGAACTATTAAAAATTGTAATTATTTTAGATCCCATGGCTTTTTATGAAAACTGAGTTTCATCTCTTCAGCTTGAGAAAGGAAAGAAACAAAAACTCAACATCCATCAAAAATAGCTGACTCCTGAAACAACAGCAGCTTGTAATTTATAGCAAGTTTCATACATCTCTCCTATCTGGGTGATACCCATCCATCTAGCAATTTTCTTCCTTACAAACCCAAAAAAGAAATCAGAGAAAATCATAGGTGCAGGGAAAATGGGAACACAGCTATGAGGGGTGAGAGACAGAAACCAGAATCATAAAGGTGTCTGTCAGTTTAGTTCTGTGTGGGCACTCAAGTCCTGTTCAACACATGATTAAAGCGTATGAGCCACATCAGTATGAAGTAGCTTTGGAAACCTCTGTGGTGGGCTTGATTGAACACCGATCTGGAAGACCATGTCACCATCAGAACTGTATTCACTGAAGGTATGCAAAAAGAACCTCCTCCTGCAATACACCAAGTTGACAATGAGAGTTTTCAGCCCATAATAAACCAATGTTTTCTAGTACCGTGAGATAATGATTCCTATAGACATGTATAAAGGGTTAGTGCACTCTGGTGTTACCGTTCTTCCCCTCTCCCTGTGTTGCATAACTTTGGAAAGAGCTGCTACAGGTGGCCTGGGATATCAGCATAGAATCACAGAATGGTTTTAGTTGGAAGGCACCTTAAAGATCATCTAGTTCCAACCCCCCTGCCATGGGCAGGGACACCTCCCACTAGACCAGGTTGCTCAAAGCTCCATCCAACCTGACCTTGAACACTTCTAGGGAGAGGGCATCCAAGACTTCCCTGGGCAACCTATTCTAGTGTCTCACCACCCTCACAGTAAAGAATTTCTTCCTCATATCTAATCTAAATCTACCCTCTTCCAGTTTGAAATCATTTCCTCTCATCCTATCACTATATGCCCTTGTAAACAGTCCCTCTCCAGCTTTCTTGTAGGCCCCCTTTAAGTACTGGAAGGCATGATAAGGTCTCCCTGGAGCCTTCTCTTCTCCAGGCTGAACAACCCCAACTCTCTCAGCCTGTCCTCGTAGGAGAGGTGTTCCAACCTTCTGTTCATCTTTGTGGCCCTCTGCTGGATCCTCTCCAACAGGTTCACATCTTTGTGCTAAGGACTCCAAAGCTGGATGTCCAAAGGAACAGTCTCTGTCGGTCTGGTTTGACAGAGATTCACAGAACTCCAGATTTTTCTTAAGCTTCGTGATGACTCCTGACATCTCCCTTTCATCCCAATGGCAAAAATTTCTTTCTTTCAGATCTGAGAAGTGTACATGCTTATTGGTACCAGTGGCCACTTTTTTTTCTGGTTGGGTATATCCTGCAGCGTGGGATGTTTCTGTGATCCATCCATCTGCATAGCTGGCATCGTGTCTTGCTTGTGTGCCCTCACCAGCTTTACTTGCCTCATCCTGGCTTGCAACCTGGCTGTGTGCATCCTCAGGGGATGCGTGAGTGCAGATCTGTGTTTGCTGTGTTTCTAATGCTCCCTGACTGCTTCTCACGTTAACCTAATTTAAAGCAAATACCGTGTGTCAACACAAAACCAGTGACTTCTGTTTCAGAAATCCATAAGGACAACATATAATCTCCAAATTCTGTTCTGGACTATAGATCACACTGTGAAAATCAGAGTAGTTATATGAAGTTTATTGAACAGTAAGTGGCTCAGAATCTCTAGTAATGTCCACAGACTGTTATTGATATTAAGTGAAGTGGCAGACGTGCTTTATTAACTTCTGCATAACAACGGTGCTCTGTGACAGTGTAATCTTTCAGTCTTACCTTCTGCTCTGTCAGCATGTGTTTACAAAATTGCCACTGACATTCTTCCCCTGAATCATATCGCAAGCCACCAGCTGAAAGATTATTTCAGGAAAGATGATTAGGAAAGAAGGATCTTGAATAGTTTATCTGAGCCATAGACAACACTGATAGGCTTTATTTATATATTTTTTTAAAAAAAGTCTTTATTTTCTGTAAGCCTCAATGAAATAGACTCCCTGTGCTGTTCTGATTTAGTTAAGCAGGTAATATATTTTTAAAGCATAATACTATAAGCATAACAGTGTAATGGGTTCTACATTGGATTTCACTGTAAGTAATCAAAAGCCTGAAAAAATGAAATACTATTTTCTGATGGACTGAAACATATTTAAATTTCAGAGATTTTCATTCAACCTAGTGTACATACTTTGTTCTCCACTTTGTAAGCATTGCGTTCAGCTGAAAAATAAGTGAATCATTGAATCAATGGCAATTTGAGGAACTAGGAAATTATTCCCTCTCTTGTTCATGGCTTTGGATTCACTAGTCCATATATGCTTACTTGCAAGAAACAATTAATTTGGAATTGATAATTAAGCAAATGCTTTAAAATCTTAGAGCAGATCTGTCCCATGGGACAGCTTCTGTGCTGCTCTGACAACTGGTACCTATGTTGGTAAGCATTGCCAGTATATGTGGCTTGAGTAAGTCATGTGCTTCCTAGGTTTCAAAATCTCCATGAGATTAATTTGATGGTGATGGCTGCTGCTGGTCAGCGTTAAGTGACCTTGCTGCAAATGTCTACAGATCGCTACAGTGATGTTTTGGGATTTTTTTTTTTAGCAAAACTGCAAAAAAATTGAAAGGATAACTGGCAGAGCACTGGCAAACTATCAAACCGTCCTTTCAAGTCCTACATATAAAACATACAAGAGTGACTATGGGAGGTGGAAAAATTTCTGAATAATACTGTGGCATGGTAGACCTACGCCAACACAACACAGCTTGTCATGGACAATGAGGTTTCAAGAGGTTTTCAGAACCTGGCAGAGCCTGAGAAGACTGAATTTGCTCTTCAAATATTGAAGGGTCAGAGATAAAGATTTGCGTCAGTTACATTGTGGTATTTTCTTGAATTATATTAAAATCAGAGAACTAAATGAGGCTTTCGTAGCAATGTAAGAATATCAGAATTCATTGTGTGTTTTTTTCTAGTCACATTGCTTATATGAGAATGTTTAATTAAAATTATATATTCTTGAGAGAATCCCCTGAGGCAGCCACTAGTAGGGACATCCTCTGAACACACCCAGTGTGTACAGTGCCACAGCAAATCAGAAAAATCTCTTCAGTCCCTGTGGTTTGTTAAGGGAGATTTAATAATTTTTCACAAAATTACTAGTGTATTTAGATGTACAGGAAAATCAGAGTGTAAATGGAGTCTTCTCACACAAGACTGCAAAGACAGTAAATGAAATTGTGTTACAGTGAGGGCAAAATAATTGTCAAAGCTAAGACAGAAAATAACATTATTTTTGACAAAATGAGCAACATTTTGACAAAATGGCTCAGTTTTATAGCAATGTTACTACCTACTGTCAGCAACTGCTGTGTTGTTGGCACCTCCTGGGGCTCTGTGGGCAACTCTCCCTCCCCTTCTCTGCTTTCGAAACTTGGGACATGACAAGTTCTCACACTGTGTTCTGAAAACTATCAAATGCTGCTCATTCAGAGGTGTGGCAGGCTGAAGCAAGAAATGTAATTTAAAGGCAGAAGGGAAAATCCTGGAATTTTTGGCTACATCATCCCAGTAATATCATGAAAGAGCACAAGTTTTTCAGGAGACTCTTGGGTAGAACCTGCTCCATCCAGCTGCTTGTGTTCAGGATGAAGCCCTGGCAGTGATGACGGCAAAAATAAAAGCAAAAATAACCCCTGGAGATTTCAAGTGAGGGAGGATGAAGAACTAACTGTTCAGGCACCAGGGCAGGATGCAGGTCACCAAGCTGATGGCCAAGAGGATCTGTTGCAGTGAGCTGGGAGGGCTTGTTGAACTCCTCCAAGAGTCTTTTCCCACAGCTGCTGCCTCTTAAGTGGCTCATGGATATTTTGTGGTGATGCACTGGAAAGACACTGGTTGCATCCCTAGTGAGTCTAGTAGCCCTGCATGGGGAAGGTTAAACTGATGGGGCTTAAGAACCCACCAGTCACATTATTTTTGAAAGTATATAAGGTGTGCCCAGGGTCTGAGTTGCGCTGAAATGCTTATATGCAGCACCTCCAAATGCAGGTCCCTCATTAGAAGCATGAAACCCCTCCAAGAAGAAAGTGAAAGGGGAGTGACATGTGGCAGGTCACAGCTCAGACCAGGGATGTGATGACAGGTTTGGATAGTCTCAGATCTTGTAGTCCTGTCACCTGTAAGACTTTCCTAGTACTTGCATGGAAACAAAGTGCTCTTATCTTTAACTTCACCTGGGAATTGCATGTTTTGCTTCAGATAAGTAGAGTACTGTAAAACTAATCCAGCTTTGAAGAGTTAGCGGTGCCTGCACAAAGATTTTAGAGGTTCACTAATTTAAACAGTCATAGTATGTATTCCCTAGGCTTTGCCAGATATGAGCACATCTAAAATTGTTCTCATTTGCATGATTCTATGTTTTGTAAATGAAGATGCTAAAATGCATTGGTGTTTCTTAAAATCCAACTGAATATTGTTTTGGAAACACCTGATTTGATGGTTATGTAAGCCAAAATATTTGCTCATTTGTGTTCGTGTAGCCGGGATGCTATGAGGATATAAAAAGGCGAAATATTTACAGGGAAAGTTAACATTATTTATTAGACTACCTGACAGAATTGAAAAAAAATAAGCAAGGTTTCAGACACATGAGGTTCTTCCTCAGGTCTGATATAGATGTCACAAACTTTAAACTATATTTAAACTACTTTGAGCTAAAGTTGAGTATGTTAATAGTTACATGATTTAAAAGAAAGAAATTCCTTGGTACTTGAGGACTAAAGGTGGATATAAGAAAAGGGAGAGATGAAAGAGACATTAGTTCTTGTAGGACAAAGAAAGAAAACTGTGAAATAACAAGGGTCTAACTAGGAGTGAGAAAAATTGTCATGTGCCATAAAGCCACCTTCACCACTAAATCCATAATTTTAAATGTCCATTTAAATGAGGTATGAATTTCAGTTCCCAGATTCAGCTTTTGAAGGTATTTTTAAAACTTACATGGGGGCAAGAGCTGAGAAGTCGGAAATGGAGTGGCTACTCTGTGAAAACAGATTTCCCACTGGCAACTGGGTATTTCTCTGTTGATTTATCTGAAGAGTTCTTGTTCCAGTGTAGAGCAGCTTATTTTTAGGAGGGCATCCAGTGCATTAGGTAGACGGTGGCAAACCCGGGGCTGTTGGATGCCCAGACTGTGATGTGTCTGTTGTGGGAAGCAATTATTGAATAGGGCTGCATCATGCTGATGACATGTTGACAGATTTTGGGTTTAAGGATCTCTGATACGATGTTGCATTTTGGTTGGCAAGAATTTCTCTTGTGATGTTAAGATTGACAAGTTGAAGGGGTTGGCTGGTCACCAGGAAAGGCTGTAGGAGGAAAAGTTAGTTTAAATTGTAGTAGTCCAAATTATTTGTTGGGTTTTTTTCCCCCATTTCCATATAGGATATTTTGTGATGAACAGAAATACATGACCATTGGGGTTTTCATTCTGCATTCTGTTAAATGTATACACTGTCCAGGCCCGTAAACACAAGTCCTTGCTGGAGGCAGGGGCAGCTCTCTTTAGAAAATTTAGATTGATTAGGTGGATGTTGCCAGTGTCCTCAGGGCACATCAAGGGTGATATAATCATACCCCTTATTGTATGTTTTCAATGCCTGTTTCACTTGTGGAGGTTGGATTGCTGCTCCGTAGGGGTTGAAAACGTTTAAACATTTGACACTGTGTTAAAACTGACAAAGATGCAATACCATGTCCATAGCTGGGTTAGAAAGTGAATTTGGAACAGCTGCCTCACCTACATTGCTTGTACATGGCAACGTAAGCAAGACGGAGAAAGAGCTGGAAAAGAAAAGAGCCTTGTTCTACCACATATTAGTGGAGGCAAAAAAAGCAAATAGATTTATATTGAGGTTTGCGAGTGCCATATTACTCAACTCACATCTGAAATGTGGTTAAATTGTACACATCTTTACCTCCTTTATAAAAAAGCTATGTTTGGTTTTTAAACCATCCTTGCAGTTCAGTCACTTTTTCCATCTTGGGGACAGCTTTATTCACCATTCTGACTGTTTTGTCCAAGTGTTTCTTCGTGAAGTGAAAAACAGAGCTGAAGAAGATAAAATTACGAACAGCGTAGGTGCCGCTTCAGATCACAGCTTTCAGTTCTACCTGTAATGTTGCACAAAGAAGTACAAAATGGGAGTTAAAAATGCTTGAAGATGGAATTGAGGGGCCTACTTTGGCAGAGTCAAGTTTAAGGATAAAAGCTGGAGGAAGAGCTTGTCCTGGATTTCAGCAGTTTCTCATCTGCAGTGATACAGGGCCAGACCTTCCATTCCGCTGTCCAGTCAAAGACTGCAGTGTGTCTGCCTACCTCCTTACTTGCAGCACAGTCTTAGAATGAAGCTTTTCCATTGTATATTTTTCTGGAATATGATTACTTCTTGCTTTCTCCAACCACCCACTGTCTGCTGGGTGAGCCTGTGACAGCTCAGGATGGGCACTGCACGTCCTGCTTTTGGATAGAGATTACCTAAAGCAAGTGGTGTCCTAAACAAAATTTCTGCTATGGTTCACTTTAGCTTACAGAGATAATAGCTGAAAAATAAGACACGATATTACGTTAAGTATCAATTAATGGAATCTCAGTAGGTCAGAGGTACACCATTTGAGGACAACTTGAATGCACCATAATTAGGAAAGATTTCTTGAGGATAACCTCTGACTGAAATGAGCCAATTTCTGCCCATATAAGATGCCTTGAAATTTAAATACGTATCAGAAGCAGTATTAAATATAGCTACTGGCATTATAGTTAGTATAAGGGAAGATCATTTTTATAAAACCAATACCCTTTCTGCTGTGGTGTACTAAAAGGCTTTACCTAATTATAAAATTTTTAGTTGAGATGATTTCGACATGATGAATTGCCTATGACTTGATGAGACATTTTGGATGTGATTTAAACTTGGTGTCAGTGTTCCACTTCGGTTATATGCTGTATTTTCAATTATTTTAATTTACCATACCCAGTGCTACAGATTTACTTACAGATTTTAGGTGTCCCCTCAGCCTCCTTTTCTCTAGACTGAATAACCCTAGCTCCCTCAGCCTCCTCTCAGAAGACTTACTCTCCAGACTCCTCACCAGCTTTGTCGCCCTTCTCTGGACCTGCTCCAGTACCTCAATGTCTTTTTTGTAGTAAGGGGCCCAAAACTGGACACAGTACTCGAGGTGGGGTCTCACCAGTGCTGAGTACAGGGGGACTATCACTTCTCAGGTCCAATTCACCACGCTGTTCCTGATACAGGCCAGGATGCTGTTGGC
>BJBW01001723.1:0-13061 GCA_004320125.1 Scolopax mira | reverse complement strand
CAACAGTCAACCAACACCCCCAGGTCCTTTTCTGCCAGGCAGCTCTCCAGCCACTCTGCCCCCAGCCTGTAGCGCTGCCTGGGGTTGTTGTGACCCAAGTGCAGGACCTGGCACTTGGCCTTATTGAACCTCATGCTGTTGGTCTCAGCCCATCCATCCAGCCTGTCCAGATCCCTCTGCAGAGCCTCTCTACCCTCCAGCAGGTCGACACTGCCACCCAGCTTGGTGTCGTCTGCAAATTTGCTGAGAGTGCATTCGATCCCCTCCTCCAGATCATTGATAAAGATATTGAAGAGAACCAGCCCCAGTACCAAGCCCTGTGGGACACCACTTGTGACTGGCCGCCAACTGAATTTCACTCCGTTCACCACCCCTCTCTGGTCCTGGTCCTCCAGCCAGATTTTAACCCAGTGGAGAATATTCCCATCTAAGGCATGGGCAGACAGTTTCTCCAGGAGAATACTGTGGGAGACTGTATCAAAAGCCTTGCTAAAGTCCATTTTCTTACTGAAGTTATGAACTTCTGTTTAATTTTGATTTCCACTTCTTCAAGGGTTGGGATTTTTGTGTTGGGTTGTTTTTTTTTTTATCAGGTCTGGGAATTTAAATAAAATTTAAATAAATTTTCTGGGGTCTTTTGCAGTTTACCAAATGAGTTAAAATCAACTAATTTAAATTTATTTCTCCTAAGAGCGTGACTGATAAGGAGGTCATGGTATGATTATATGTGTTGGCGTTTAAGGTTGTAAACGGTGCTAACTTCTTTTTTTTTTAATAATTGAGGGAGGAGGAAGGAATAGGTTGGCTAAACAAATGTTGTGTCATGGTCAGTGAAAAAGCTGTTTGTTCTCTGTAGAGCCTAAGCCAGAAAAAGATGAAGCCATGTACTAGTACAGATTTCCTTCATGCTTGAGTACTTGACTAGTCACAGAGGCTGAAGAAGTGCTGTAGCATGGGATGTGAAAGTCCTCAGGGATTGGCACGTTAATAACTGCTCTCGGTAGCCGAGGAAGAGGAGGAACTTCAGATAAAAGCTGCGCAGTAAGGAAACATGATGCCCCATGTAATTTTTGAGAATTTAGATTCTTCTTTATTTTAATGCAATCATAGATGATGTTAAACCTGTGGTTGCAAAAGTTTCCTGAAGAAAAGGACTGAGCCCCAGTGAAGGGAGGCTGATTTTGGATTTCATGGCAAGCTGTGAACAGGATTGCTCTGGGTCACCCTCGGAGCAGTGCTGCCTTTGCAGAAAAGCCCTAGGAGCACATGAGGGTTGAGTGTTTAACCTCCCAGCTGGAAGGTTTTATTTGTATCATATAATACCATCAGGTCACACAATTTGGGAAGTATTCAGTTTGTCCTGTCTAAGCAGGAAAGCTCTGGGGAAAGAGCCACCTCAACGTACCGCAGCAGCATCAGCATCAGCATCAGCTGCTCCACAGGCCAGGGCCAGCTGCAGGGGAGAGGCAGACAGTGGAAGTGGCCAGGGCAGGCAGAGAGCCAGCGATGAGCCTTGTTGAACATGGTGG
This sequence comes from Scolopax mira, assembly GCA_004320125.1. Classification (NCBI taxonomy): domain Eukaryota; kingdom Metazoa; phylum Chordata; class Aves; order Charadriiformes; family Scolopacidae; genus Scolopax; species Scolopax mira. The sequence goes on along the minus strand of BJBW01001723.1, from coordinate 11,532 downwards.
GAGGGAACAGGAGGGACAAAGAGCCCTTTCCTCCCTGGTCAGCATCACCCTGGCCAGCTTGGGTCTTTTCCCCAGCTGTGGTGCAGGCCTGGCAACTGTTTATTGTCCCCAGTGCCCTGCTTCCACAGACAAGTTTTGCCTTGCATGTGCCTGGATGCTAAATGCTGCTCGAAATGAGGCTGCTGAAAGGTGGAGTTTTACCTTTGAGGTGTGGATATCTGCCAGCCCAGAGCCAGCTCTGGTACACTCACTCATTCTGATGACTTTTTAGCCTATTTTAGACTAACTGAACAAAACTCACCCTTTCTAAGCCTTAGACTATTTTCCCCAGTAGGAGATGAATCACTGCCTTCTACTTTTAAGAGCAGAGTGCAGTTGAATTTTTAATATTACATCCTCAAGAGGAATACATCTCACTTTGGGACCGCACACCTGCCCTGTGCACACTGGATGGGTGCCTGGCTTGATGAAGGATTATGACTTGAGCCTCATTTTAATTCCAAGGACTTTGCTCATACATAAATATACCTATTTGACTGCTTATTCTTCATTGTCTCTTTTTTATATGCTTTTTTGTAGACAGATGCACCTTCCTAATAACACCCATGCTTTAATTACAAGCATGTATAGCAGACACACTGGGGAGTACAATCCTGGTGTGAATCAAAGGCAGTATCTAAAGGTTTTGTCATTTTCTGGGGAGGTATTACTGCATTGTGAAGGTCACTCCAACCTATTAACATACTGATAAGTGCAAAGCAGCGATCTTACTTTGACAGAGCTCGCAGAAAAGTATGAATTTGTTTAAATGCCCTCCCTATACTGCTTCCCACATTCCTTTTCTCCACACATTGAATTCAGCAGCATTGCTCACTGTAAGCAAAGGTGTCACAGCCGGGCCAAGGGGAAAATGCAGGGGTACTTACCAGGGCCAAGGGACATGCATCACTAGTATCATGGGCAGCAGCAGTGGGACGGCCAGAGATGGCTGCCTGGGGCATATCCAGGAGGACAAGAAGGAAAGCACAGACAGGGAAATGCTGATAGTCCGGCTTGAGCAGCCGGCAGCAGGCTCTCCTGCAGAGGAGGTGTAGATCCTGCCATTGCCACCCTCCCTGTTCCCTGCAAGGTGATTACACAGGCTTATACTGCAGGGCAGGGCAGCCTGTGGTGGCATTGTGGCAGTGCTGGTGTTCTCTGGGCACCACACCACTGGGCATTAGGCATCGCTACCCTCAGTCGCTCTCCTCTCTGCCCAGCATCTCCAGCAAGACCTACTGGATGATGGGAATAGGTGTGTGCATTGAAGCCTGCAATCTTGCACTTCAACTCCAGGGGTCAGGAGACAGAATGGGATTTTTTGAGGGTTGTCTAAGCAGCTGTTGCACCATTTTTTGCAGAAATGTGTTGTATTCATCTGTTCACATGCACATACAGCCCCACAGCCTACAGTCAGGGGGACTTCAGGGCCAAGTGGTGACTCAGATGGGTTGTAACCCAAGACCCTTTTGGGAGTCTTGCTCTTGTCTTGTCTTTGCTCTTAGCTTTTCAACCTTCTTGAAAATGAATGAATGATAATTTTATGTTGCCTTTCTCCTGTTTGAGTGATGCTACAGTGCTGTGTCAGGGAGCAGGTGCAGGGTTCAGGAGTGCTGGTAGTAATATCCGAGAAGATTTGCTTCCTTTATTTCTCTGTTGTCACAACATTAGTTTTTGTCTGAAAACTGCTTGTTCTGAGTTTTTAGGTTGCTAAATATTGATGATGTCTACACAGATATTTACACGGTTTCGAAGCCTCTGAACTCCTGACTCCCTGTTCTGGAAAGATTGTCACCGCTTTGAACCTTGCACACAATTTAAGAAATCAAACAAGAGCAAAAGAATGGTGGTAATGAGTCACTAGACAGAAAGGTGGTTGGATCAAAGAGGATGTCTCATCTTCTTCTTTCCTGCCTGCAACCTTACACAAACATCTCGCTCTTAGATCCTGGCTGTGCAGATGTGTAAATTATTCAAACCAACAAACAAATTAGATACTGTGCATGCCAGAAGTGGGAAACAGGTAGTGACAAAAGTCTTAGCTGTGAGATTTGTTTTCGACAATGGAGGAAAACAAAGGGAATAAAATATACAGTAGAGAGAAAACAGTGGCCATGCAATGTATGGCTTGCATTGTTCTTGGATTTTGGGAGGCCATCTTTCAATGTCAAAAAGACTTTCAAAGGTTGCCTGTAAAATCCTCTGAAAAATTAGTTCCTTTGAATGGATAGTTATTTTTTGTTGACGTATTTTTTTAAAAAGGCAGAGAATTGGCCTGACTTCAGAGATATCAAACTAATCTATTATATTCAAGTAAAAACCATGTGTAACAAAATCCATAAGGACCCAAAGGCTGTAACAAACTGAATCCCTGTTCCTACAGAAGTTGGTGTTGAATTTTCCAGCATAGGATTTACTAGTCTGTAACTGTCCCCTCCACACAGTGCCCTGCAATCCCTGCATGCACAGGAGCTATCAAGCAATGGAGCAGGAGAGGAAGACAGAATGAAAAGCAAAGGAAAGATGAGTCAAGACAATGGCACATTATGGCTAGATTTTTTATCTCCTAAAGTTGCATTAAGAGTACGCAGGTCATTATTGTAATTTGAACAAAAACCAGAATCTGCTTTGGCTTCAGGTCTCCTATTGCAGAGCTGTAGACCCACCAAATAGCTTCTGGAGGTCTTGCCTCTGTGGCTGGGTTGCAGCATGTCACAACTGTTGTCTCTGCTGATTTTGGAAAAGAGGATGAGGGAATTTTAATGCTTATGATTCAGGGAACTGTTGCAATACTGGTGGCAAACATGAGGTATATTCACCTGAGTGTGAAGAAAAGACAAAGTGGTACCTGCTAGGCCAAGGGGAGAGCAGAAGATGACACTATATGTACAGACAGGTGTTCATAGGATCAAAGGGAATTCCAACAATTTATTTTACCTGATATAAGAGGAAAATGAAATTTTAGCCTTTAAGAAGATAAAAAAAAAATATTATGGTTAAGTCCAAGAATTTTCACACGAAGGACTTACTTGTGAAGGCACCGACACAGAGTATCAACTGAGTATCAGAGAGAGATAGTAATTAAAAAAACTTGGGAGAGAGGACAGAGACTACTGTGTGGCAAAACTCAGGTGTAAGGAAGGAGACACAAGAGAGGGCAGCTAAAAAAAGTGGAAGTAACAGTAGTTGAAGAGATAATTCAAATGTCAAAATGACAACTTAGGTAGCAGAAGCTGGCCTCAATTATATTTATGTTGGTGATTTACCTTTGTAAAAATAAACTTCAGGAAAAACTCTGGGGGAGCCATTCTTGGATATTGCTGAACTGCATTCTTTATCAGTTTGTTCAAAAAAAATGAGTCTCAACCTGTCCTGATATTTTTTCATTAAAAAACAGATTTTGACTTATTTTTTTTCACAGATGTATGTTTAATCACACCACAATAGTCAGAAGCAAGAATTTATGTTCATCTTTCTCAAAAAGAATTTGTGAGACATAAAACTTTTCAGACAGTTCCCAGAAACTGCAGCCAGTTCCCATTCTCTGCTTACTCTAATAGCTTTTCTGAGGCTGCTGACCAAGAGGTGTAATGTCCCAGAGTAACCTTGCATGGAACTTCCCTTCAGGAGCAGCATGGAGATGCTAGGGAGACTTCAGATGAGGTGTCTCTCAATGACACAGAAGCTGGGAATCAAGTCTTACCCTGCAAAGCTTAAAGGGAATGGTTTACATAATAGAAGATTGATTACTCCATATTACGTGTTTGTACTTACACATGGAGCAGGGATGTTATAATCAATCTTACAGAATAAAGGATATCAATGTGACATAGTTGTTGGATCTGGCCATCTTGAGCTTGAACATAAGATATGATTTTCAATGTTTTGGTATAATAAAGCAAAGTAACAGCTTAGTAGAACTGGCATCAAATGTCAGAATAGCTGGATTGGGGAATGGGCAACTCACCGACACCTGAATAATTTAGTGTGACATAAATTATCTTCTTAATATATGCATCTTTAATAAAGTATTTTAACCCAACTCCTGTGAGAAATTCTGGATCCTGTTGACATGTGGGAATGTGTAGGGGAAGGAGGGAGCAGGAATGGATGGCTTAGACTGGAGGCCTATAGGCATCCTTATCATCCTGTCCTGGTAAGGTCCTCTCTCTTCATTGACCACATCGACCACGTTGTTTCTGCATTGCCAACTGTAACATCCAATTAATCATGCTCTGTATAAGTCATGTGACACACAAGGGTTTAACACACTGCCTGCAGCAGTTGAGCAGTTAGCAAGAATTCTTCCATGCGCTCCACCACCCATCACACCTTCAAAGCACAGCTGGTTATGTGTGCTTTCTGGGCATGTACCTCAACCTCCTTCCCTAAAGCGTTAAAGGTGTCAGTGCAGCTTGAATTCATTGTGGAAGGTGGCCTGACGTGCCACAACAGTCCTGCCTTAGGTGACTGATACTCCCCAGGGTTCAAGTGATCATTAAATGTGAGGATTTTCCCCTGGTTCCAACTGGCAGAAACCCTGGGAACTACAGGCAGATTGCAGCTCCTTTCCATCTCTGCAGGTGTTTGGTGGCACCATGGCATTGCCTGCTCTCCAGTAATGACAAGAAGTCATTTAGCTGAACGAAGACGTGTGTGTGCCTGCCTCAAGTCCCAGGGCTCAATGTTGAGGTCTCTGGGGGGTGTATATTGGGTATGTAACAGGCCTGGTGTCAACTCAGGTGAGCATGAGGTCCCTTCTGACCTTAAACATTTGCTCAGCAAATTGGATTCCAGTAAAATGTTAAATGTCATTTCATAAGAACTGAACTGCAAAGCAGCATCTCCTGTTCATTTTTCTTCTGTTTGTTATTCTTCCATCTTCTTTTGGTTTTAAAACTGGATGTGGCATGGGCTTTCATTGTTTGCTTCGCTGGGCTTTCTGACTTTTGAGTCAAGATGTCTAGACATTTTTAGATCTAATTTGAAACTGCAAGTTTGGAACAGTCTCTACTTTCTTTAGTTATAGTTCACAACAAATGCATTTGATGGCAATTTTTTCAGAACAATGTATTTCTGATTGCATGAAAAGTGAAAGTCAGTCATTTGTCTCAATTAATCCTTTAAATCATCTTCAGTTTCCTAATGTAGTGGATATTCAGTGATCAGGGTTTACATGTTGTCTCCCTTAAACAGTGTTTCTTGAATGGTGTATATCTTAGAATCATCCACACCATTTTCTAAAGGTGAAATCTTTTTTTTCCTGAAAATAGGGAGGTTGCTATGGTTTTTTTTTTGTTAAAATTGAATACATATAGCCTGACACTCAAGCTAGTGAGAGTTCCATCATTAATATTATGACTTTGCAGCAAATGCTCACTTTTTGGAAGTGTTCATTTATTTATCAAATAACCCAATTTATTAAATGAAACTTTTCTCTTTTTCCCGTGTCACATTCATACTGCAACATTAGCTACTTACACAGCACTTGGTACAAGGTAAGCATAAGCCTGTACACTCATACAAACCCAACGGGTCATGACCTGGACCTTCCAGCAATTTATATTTTTAATACCGTATTAATCAGTGCTTAATCATTAACACATATGACTTAGAAATTATGATTTTGAATTACTTGTATTTAAAAAAATAATCCACAGTTACTTAGACTACATCAAACTCAATTAAATATAAGCAAAATACTTAATCATTGGCTCAGATTTTTTTGTGTGTGGCTAACACTATATTGTTCATAGTTTATTTTGCATATTTAATGCCTTTTTTTTTTCTCATTTGTATGAGTTCTTCACACAGCTTGAGGGGAGAGACAGTTACTGTTTCTGCAAATAGAAAGAGATGGTAGAGGTCCTGAGCACAGAAGGAATACCTGAGGCCACATTCATTGGCCTGGCTTCCTGTGGAAATGTGGCTCACAGTTCTCCTAGTTCTTTTGAATCTGAATTTGACAGAGTCAAATTAAGGGGGTTAAGAACTAATAAATCTCTGCAAGTTTCCTGAAGGAAATATCTGCGTAGAGGGAGAGTTGGGAAGTGTTTGGACAGAGAGAAAGGCAAAAGTATCAACTCATATACTGTTAGGCACCAGAGGATCTGCATGGGATAGGGCTTTTAATAAATACTGTGCTTTCTCACAGCTTTCTCAGCTGTGAGAAAACTTTAATCTTTAGTTCTATCTTTTCATAGAAACAGAGATTCAGAAAAAAACCCATGAAATAGCATGTATTGTAAAGGTGACAATATTTCCAGTTGTGATAGCTCCAGTTTCATCTCATACAGAATCTTCTGATAAGATGGAAGCTTTGCTTTTCATTACTAAATTATATATATATGAGTTTGGGAGCAGAAAATACATATTCATTTCACTGAGGCTGTCATAAGAAAGGAAGTTGCTTATTTCCTCTTTCAAAAATTAGATCCCCTTGATCAATCAGATTATTGCAAATGTATGCTTTTGTAAATTTCTTTTTAATTCCATAATATCCAACTAATTTAGTCTAATCTCTTAGATCTAATCATGCAACGTATCTTCCTCATGAGTGGAAAGTAAATTGTGCTTTACCAAAACATGGAAATAAGTGGCTAGTCATTTCATTGCAGCCTTTTTATCCTGAAATTTTGGTGCTGTTGATCAGCAACTATTTATCTCCCAGTCAAGATACCAGGCAGACTGGCTGGTCACAAGTGGCCTGTTCCTTATATTGTGCCTGCATTCATAGTCTTCGGTTTTGAGACTTTCATAGCTTCAGTTTGGTTAACTAATATTTCATAGTTAAAAGAACAGAACTGTTAAATGAAACTGAATGCTGGGATTTCACCTAAGAGCTTCATTCTTTAAAAGAATTAATCCGTAAAATATTAGATTTAGGGAAGATTGTCTCTTTGGGGTAAAGCTCAACTTTTGTGAATGGCATTTGTTAAAACAGGGACGTAGGCAGCTTGCTAAAACTTCTGCATCAGAAGGTTACTTACACAGAACAGATTTTGTTTGGTTTGACAGAATATCCAATGAAAAATTTTTGGTTTTACAGATAGTAAGTTCCTATAAATTTCTTACATCATGCAAATAACCTCTGAAGGTGTAATATTTTCTCTGAATTTACAATACACGTGCCTGAATAAAAGTTAATAAATCTACAACATTAAAATGTCAAAAATACCCCAGGATAAACAGGTTCATCGTGTATTGTCGCAGCACAACTCTCCTAATTCTTCTTACCCTGAAATTGTGTATTATTACTGTTGCACACAAACTCACCCAGAGCATCAATCTGACCCACTCTGATGCATCCTATATTCTCATGGAAGTGTAGTAATTGGACTGACAATTCTCAGGTTACAATCCAGCACAACACTTAAGGCAACACTTAATTGTAAGCACCGGTACCAGAGAAATCCCATTTAAATCAATGCTTATTTGGGCATTTGTATCTAAGAAGGTACTAAAGAACTAAGTGTGTCCTCTGTTGGAGGAGGGCCTTTTGATCGTAAATGGTACTTAGTGTTAGTCAAGTCAGCTTCAAATAGCTGTATCAGCAGCAGGCATTTGTTCTCTTTTCTCTTGAAGGCACTCGACTGCCTTTTAGTTTCTTTGTTGCTTAGCAGAACAATAAAATCAAATATTATAATATTTCATGCATTGCTGGATCATATGGTATTTTACAGTTGAATAGAGAGCTAAGTTTTGTCATCTCTGCGTTAATAGCATCGCTATCATTGTTTTTATTATTATGGCCCGCTCTATTATTTTGCAAATGAGAAATTAAAAGCTCAAGCAGATTAGGTTCAGGATTCATCTGCCCTAATTAAGTATCTCAAGGTTAGACTTCCTCAGTCTGCAGTATCACCATAGGCTTCTCTTCCTATCAGCAAAGAAGAATAGGCACCTCTTGAAAGCAGTTCAGGTCATCCTACAAAGGAGACTCTGCAGCTGTCTCCTCTGCTGCTTATAGAGAGGTTGTGAAGTCACTGGTTCAAATTCAGATAGCCATTTTTTTAGGGCAAATTAATCACTTTTTTGCTGAGTTAATTGTGGTCTCAAAAGTTTCAGTAGAAAATGTGCAAACTGAATATAAGATTGGCTTTTTTTCCATCTTTTAGATCTGTGCTTTACTCCCTGCACTGGTCATAGGATTTCAGGGTGTTTCATTTCAGAACCCTGACCTGCTCTTGTTTTGCTAATTCAGATTGGACGGGAATGCCCAATACACAAAAGACCACAAAATGTTACAAGGTTTCAGAGATCAGTACTTTAACTGTAGCCAAGTTGAGAGATATTTGTAAGCCATTGAAGATAAACACTCTTGGAGAATCTTGCACTGTTTGGTGTACATACACTCTGGATGACTAGAGTTGGGTATATCGGTATCAAATGTCCATGAATTTGTAATCCCCACTAAAACCTTAATTGTGCAAGGTATTATTATTAGGTTTGTTGCTCTGGTTCCTTTTTTTTTTTTTTTTTGGCCCTTGTTTGTGTGTTTCATCTTTATTAAATTTAATTTTTCTGATGCATAGAACCAGAAATCCACCTTCAGTGCCTCCCTCAGCCTGATGAAGGAGACACTGATGTGTCCAGTGGAGTTCCCAAAATGGGTTTTCCCACATGGCAAAGTGATGGTGAAGAAGCTGAATTCAAGGTTATGCATTTCTCCTACTGGACTACCAAAGAACAGTTGTCCCCAAAGCCCCCTTTACATCATGACATAGACTTGCAATGTTTCTAACAGCTGATCCTAAGAGTTGGTATCATATTTAGGGCTGGTCACTTATTCATTAGTATGGATTCCCATCATGTCATTACCTATAGAGGTAACATCAAGACTTTGTCTCCTGACTCTTGGCTCCTGTCAGGGCAGGTTGTTTTTTTGTCATCACTTTTTCCTTATTCCAGCAATGGCTGAAGAGAGGAAAATCAATGGATATCACCTCTCTTCTTCTCTCTTCTGCTTCCAGGATTGTAGGGAAATGCTCCTTTTAGATATAATATGATGCTAAGAGTGAAGAAGATCTCTGTGCATCTTGCTCAGATCCTCCTGAGAAGTGTGACAAGTGGAGGGAAATGTTGCATGGCCACTGACCCACACATGGGCAAGGGCAGCAATGAAGCAGTTACAGATGCATGGGGCAAGAAAAGGTCCAGTGGCCTCATCACAACCTCACTCCAGGCATTACTGCACTTCCCACCAACAACATTATAGGTCACATTTGTATTTATGGTGTCACTACGCATGTTGTTGTTCTAGTCTAAGGCTTTGATGATTGTGCAGCAGTGAAATAAAACATGTAGCTTCTTGACAGTATTGATTTCCAGAAATAAAAGCCGGTCACTGACCCATTGCAACATACTTTTTCCTCCGCGGCAATGTGCTGGGCTGGGCTGTGGTCTCGGTTCTCACAGGAGCATTTTGTGCCAGAGCAGAGAGAAGGAGCCCTGAACAAATCAGCAAAGCCAGGTCAGGCTTATAATTTCCTGGATCGGTGAATCAGAGAGATTGAACAGATAAATGTGGTTTATTTGTTTGGTTTTTTTTTCCCTGGAAAGGATTTTCTTTTAACCCTGTTGTTCATATCAGACAGCTGATACCACTTTATTAAATGACTCCTGTTTTCTTCACAAAATTATGAATTTACAGTGTAACTTGTAACTTAAGAACCATTTTCAGCCTACATGCGGGACTCTCATACTTCATCAACTGCTGAATTCAACTTCACCAAAAGAGCTTACCCTCTAGCATTTTTCACAGAATCACAGAATTGCTTAGTTTGGAAGGGACCTTTAAGATCATCTAGTCCAACCATCAAAAACAAAAACCACCAAAAAAAAACCCCAAACAAAACACTCAGAGCATCACTAAACCATATTCCCAAACACCATGTCAATTCATCTTTTGAATATCTCCAGGGATGGTGCCTTAACCACTTCCTTGGGTTGAGGAACCCAAGGCCTGATAAACATTTCAGTGAAGAAATTTTTCCTAATATCCAACCTGAACCTCCCCTGGCACAACTTGAACTTTTTGGTGTGTTTCTTCTTTTCTTACCCTGTTATCTGAGCAAGCAGACTAGCTAGTCTGAATTTTCTTCTAAGTATTTTCCCAATGTTATCAATAATGAATTTAACAGAATTACAGATACAGAAGGAAGTAGTGAAAACAGGATTTGCATACCCATCAGGAAAGCAAAAAAAATAATACTCTGTTTGTTCCTAGACCGAGCTCCACCTCGGGTAAACTAAGATCTCAAGTCCCCTCTTAGGCTTGATGCTGTTTATGGGAAGATGTAAGCTGGGAGGATGGAAGCTCGGATGTTACGCCTCCTCTGCGCCGCGTTGCCAGGCTAGCGGCTGACCTCTGGTGGCAATACTTGCACAGTGCGTGTTACTGTTGAAAAATGAAAATCAATCAATGTGATGGAAAATGTATTAAAAAGCGATATGAAGCCCAGCTTGAATTCCATTGCCTTTACAAATAATTTTTCTTGGAGGCGGAGGCTTAAAGTAAAACTTTCAAAGTCAATTGCTGATGAGCGTCAAAGCGCACAGACGAGTCAATAAGGAACTCACGACCCGCAAGAAATACATTTCTCAGCAAAGAGCTCCGTGTATCCAGATGATTTGTGTGGTTCTGCTCAGGCTGGTTGGTTCCCAGGTCATTTCCAATGCAAAGGTCTGTTTGTCTTCTCTGTGCCTGAAAACTGCATGGAACAGGGCTCAGCGAGGAAAGCAAATGACTCATCCCTTACACTCAGCACCACTCCATGACACACATATGCCTCCTTACCAAAAAAGCCAAAGAAGAGAAATGAAAAAAGAAAGTTGAGGGATACCACCCACCTTCTCTCTATCATCAGAAGGATTTCCTGGTCATTAAGGCCTGGTCTTTCTATTGGACTTGCTCCAGCTGACTGGCAGCCAAACATCTTTCTAGGAGAAGAGAAGAAACAGTGCATGGAGATCCAAATCAAATACTTCAGCATCATGTGTGCACTTAGTGTACACTTTGGTGGAGATCTTTGGAAATGCATAGATGCAGTTTAGATGCTCATTTGGGATACCGCCCAAGGATTTGTTTTCCAAAGGTGGGTTATTGCTTTCTGAGGAACCAGCCCCATCACATGCTCCAAACTGTGGCATTTGGGCTAACCTCAATGTCAGAAAAATACATCCACTGCTGAAAGACGTGAAGCAGGAAGGTGGGGAGACAGCAAGCTCTGGGGCTGGGCAGCAGTGGGCAGGGTGGCAGGGGAAGCAGCACCATACTGGTGCAGCTGACAGCCAGGGCAGGGTGAGGTGATACCAGCAGCAGAACTGCCAGGTTGGGCTTGCACCGTGGCTACCAGCCTGCCATCACTTTCAACAAACTCCTGTTGGGTCTCCATTGTGTGAGTTTGCCTCATCAGAGGCATGCATATTGTACACTGAAATGGCAAGAACTTCAGAAATGCCAAAATGTGGATACAGAAGAAAATGAAAAAG
>BJBW01001722.1:11501-24646 GCA_004320125.1 Scolopax mira | reverse complement strand
CCTGAGGGGGGCTACAGGAAAGCTGGGGAGAGCCTGTTCTCAAAGGCTGGCAACAACAGAACAAGGGCTAACGGGTATAAACTGGAGAAAAGCAGGTTTAGATTAGACATTAGGAACAAGTTCTTTCCAATGAGGGTGGTGGAGCCCTGGACCAGGTTGCCCAGGGAGGTGGTTGAGGTCCCTTCCCTGGAGACATTCAAGGTGAGGCTCGAGGAGGCCCTGGGCAACCTGGTCTAGTTGGAGGCGTCCCTGTGACTGCAGGGGGGTCGGACTTGATGACCTTTGAAGGTCCCTCCCGGCCCAGATGATTCTATGATTCTATGATTTGTCTGGAGTAATGAACTATCTGACGTTTGTACAGGAGACAGGGTGGCTGTGTGTACGCTGCTGTTATGAGGATGCTCTACATCAGTAGGGCAAGAGCTCAGCTACATACCAGCCTTTCCTCTGCCTAAATTTCACACTCTGTAGAGTCACCTGCTTCTCTCCAAACTAGAGCTAGAGAGAGCTAGAACAGACTGTGTGTGTGGCTGAGTGGGCTTGATTGAAAGCTAAAGAACTACACTAATATGACAGTGTATGTGTATCTTTGGGAGACAGAGCCTAGATTCCCACAGTAGCTGAGGATCTTGATAAATTTGTACAAATGTTTGATGCAAAAAAGTCTTGTTCTTTTCCTGTCGTCTCTTACTTGAACACTTACACTTAAAACCCAAAACTGAGTAGGGAGTCAACAGCAAGTGAACAGAACAAAATGCCCTCTTTTAAGGGATTTTGAAGAAAGAAACCAGAAGCCACATTAAGCACCTTTTTCCTGGTGAGGTATTTGTCATCTTTGGTTTTATCTGAAGATGATACAGAGTCTCACTCCAGCAAACCATTAAGGACCTGGAGTTAAGCCCAAGTTATCACCAAGAATTCAAGAGTGATTATTCATATCCTTCAACATGGTATTGGAAGATGCTCAAATATGGTAATGAAGGTGGTATAAGAAGAGTGTCTTATCAAACTCTTCTTTATTTTTTTAAAGCTGATTTCTCAAGTATGTGCTGGTGGGAAGGTCGTAGCAAGTTTATGCTCCTCTTTTACTTAGGTGTATATTCATCTGCTCAAGGTGTAAGTTCATCTGTTATAAGTTATTCTCATTTATGTCTTTCCTTGCAATGCTATTCTTATCTGTTCTTATGTTTACTTTTTTCTTTTCTGAATGCCTTTAAATTTGAGCCCACAACAGCATTCTTGCTTGGTTTTCTTTTTTTTTATCGTTGTTTTTCTCTCAATTTATAAGAAAGAGCTGCATATGAGAAAGGGTAATATTTTCTGATTTTTGTATGCTTTGTGTACATGTAGATGTGGAGTATTCATTCAAGATCTATTAAAACTGCACACGCAAAGTTGAAATTTAAGAGGTTTAAATTAACAGTAAAGGCACTAATTCAGCACTGATGTAAAGCAAATTAAGTTCATTTCCTAATTTAAGAGTGGCCTGATGTTATGGCTTCCACACACTTTCTGCTTATGAAGCTCCCTGATTAACACAGTGTATTGCTTTAAATTAGTCTTCTGCTTCCTGGTGACAATTTCAGGGAATGCTGTTTGTTCATAATTCAAGGAGCAGTCTTGCTTGCTAAGTGGAAGAGGTTTCTTTGTGTAAAATAGTATGTAAAGGGTTTTTACACAGACTGCCTGGAAAGCAAAAGGCACCTTTTTAAACAGAACCATCAGGTAGTGCAGACTCTGGTGAGATCCATGTGCCACCTTTTAACAAGCTTTGTCTTTGCCTGGTCTGCCAACATCAAATTTTACATGTCAGTATCTTTTCAGAGTGATGTTCTAACCAAAACGTCAAAACTTTGTTTATAGTAATGGCCTTTACACATAATTTGGAAGTTGTAATTTTGTGCTTAGTGTTTTGTCTTCCTTGGGAAGGAAAATACATTTTTGAACAACTAGTGATATTTTGTTTTACAGCATTATAAGTTAATGTTCTTATTTTCTTCAGAGTTAGGATGGCAGGCAGGGGAAAATCACAGCTAAAAAAGTGGTGTATTCAGAAGTCTGTCATCTGGCCTCTTGAAAATTCAGCTTTAGTTTTATGATATCTTGATACCTATAAGTTTCTTAATAAAAACAATCATTAAAAAAAACCCAAACAAACCCAAAAAACCCAAACCGAAAAAGTTCACAGTTTTATCCAGAGTCTCATTCTGTAAATATTCTGACTTTGTAGCTGAGGATAACTTTATTTTCACAGAGATTTTTGAATGTTTATTATGCCTGTCCTTTCGTGCCTAATGACGCACATAGAGTTCAACAAAGTGTTAAAAACAAGATTAAGGTTAATTCCTTATTAATGCAGGAAAAATAGAGAACCCTGTGAGGAGTGAGAAAGCCAAAAGTCTTTTACTGAGACTTTTTTTTTCTATTTGACCTGTCTGTAATATCCAACCTAATGTAACTTAATTCATTTAAACTATTTAGGCACTGGTAGTATCAATGAGATGATGTTTTTCCAAATAAGATTTCTATGCATCTACCATTTTGTATGTACGCTTCTTTTATAAGTTAGTAGTTGTTATTTGTTTAAAGTTAGTCTAGTATTTGAAGTACAGATATCCTCAAAACTTGGGATAAATATTTTCTAAATGTTTTGTGAGTTTTAGTAATAATCTGTAAATCAGTCATAATTTTAAAACAAAAAAAATAGGTAAGTAAAAAAAATTCCACATTATTTTAGAACATATATATCTTAAAAGAATGTTTTCAGTTTTCTTAGCAGCCATGTATTGCTTTTGTTTGAGCAAAAGTAAATTTCCTTTAGCGTCAGTAGAAGAAAAGGTATTTAAAATTTATAACAAGATCCTGGTCTTTCAGAATCCCAAGAAGTGTTCTGGTTTTTATTAAATATGCAGCCTTTCAGGTAGGTATGATATTTTGCATGTATATTGTACTTTCAACAGAGTATCTCATAAAATCTCATGCTAGTTTCTGTCAGTCAATGTAGACTCTTGTTAAGAGTATGAGCAACCTAAATAACCACCTAAATGCTTTTTATCACTGTGCAGTGAAGAGGGTATTATAAGATCTGTTACAAGACACAAAGAATAGATTATTCTTCAATAAATGGAAACCTATATTTTTATGGAGTACCATATCAGGACTAATTGTTGGTTATAGTAAATTTGTCTGTGTTGTCATGTGGAAGCACTTCAAGTTTTGAGTTCTGCTCCTTTATGCACAGCAAGTAGTTCCACGGGTGAGAAATGGAACCGCAGAACAAGTTCAGTTCCTTGATGCCAATGAAGGCAGTAACAAAAGTTTTCTTCCGAATCGGAGCAGAATTTGCTAATTTGATAAATGACTACATCTCATTTTCCTTAAATCATTGCTGGAAGAGTGCAGTGATACCTGTTTGAAACAGCCTAACAGTAAACTGAGAAATCTGTTGCTTAGGAGAGGTGATCTGTTGAAGACAAATAATTGTATACATTTTTCACATGAATTCATTGTAATATGACAGTATTAGTGACAGTTATAGACACTGTAACTTGAATTTTATTTTCCTTCACTAAGAGTAGGAAGTAAGGAACTTACACTTTGTTGTGGTCACTTTGAACAAAAGGTGTCTAATATTGTGCATTTTGTGTTTTTTCTCATTATTTTCTTGCTCGGTATGCCCTTTATACTGCAGAATGCTTGAGACAGTTCATTTTGTGGGCTGAATATCTGTGTACAGGTATTCAGATATTTAATATTTTTTCATAAAATACATTTTTTCTGTAAAACTTTAAATTATACAACATCTGTCTACTGGTTTTGATTATTTTGCCAAGCTCTAATTACTTGTACATATCATAAATGTGAAAATAAATGAACGAAACTATATGAAGGATTTAATTGATGTTATTGTGGACTCATAAAAATATATGAGCTTCAAAATATATTCATCATTAATTTATTATTAAATTAATAGTATTTTCCACTAATGGTAGTGCTTTCAAGACGCGCAAATCACTGAAGGAACTCCGTGTGCTTTCTTTGGGTATTATTTGATTAGGTGTTAGTAAGCATTAATTTAGTCAAACTGCAGATTTATTATGGATTTTCTCTGCTGGTCTATAAACTGTTGCAATGTTGTGGATTGGAGAAACACTCGATTTTGTTCACCTCACATGTAACTATTCATAACTGTGATTTCCCTTGCCGTAATAGGGGACAGAGCAGGGGGACACACAGGTCACCCACAGCCAATGTTTCTTAGAACACATTTTGTTTATCAGTCTGTTACTATTCATGTAATTGAGCTGCTGTTATTGATAGCAGGTAACTTTTGACACAGAACATTGACTTACTCTCTCCCATGGATCCTTGACATTCACCCTTCTTCCCTGGCTGGAGCATCAGTCATGGGGGCCAGGCCAGGCCAGCTCCATGGTCAGAAGCAGAGGGCCATATGCACCCAGCCTCAGCAGCATTTTGCTGGGTGTCCAGGAAGTCCCTCCATGGTATCTTGTTTGATCAGAAGTGTGTATGTAATCCTGTAGGCTTTGTAAAGAGTAGCCACAACCCTCTTGGATGAGATCTTGGTCATATGAGTTCTTGTTGATGCTAGTCTTTGTTGGTGGCCTTGGTCAGATTGGGCCAGGCTGCGGCGTCCCAGGTTTGTCGATTCTTGTAGGTCCAAGAGGATTACTGTTACTCATCTCCAGAGTTTATCAGTCCAGAGGAAACTATTACGTATTATCTTCTGAGCAGATGCTTTTGCCCTGCTTAGCTTACTGTTTCTGTGGTGGCTGTTCCCCTGTCCATCCTATAGGTGCCTGTAGGACCTCTTCACACAGGCTCACCAAAGGGGCCCAGCATGACGTGAATGTTGTTTATATGACAGCTAGTAATTGTTATTGGTAGCATACCCTTGCCTTCCTCACTGGTACTTAGTATTTTATTTATGTACATTATTATTTTAATAGTTATTTAAACTATCATTTGAATTAATTCCAACATGTGAATATATTAGCAACAGTTACAGATAGAAAATAACAGGTTTGTTTCTGGTAATGGGAACAGAAGGCAAAGGCCAACTAAAATATGTATTTATCACATCCGGTCTTGAGCTTGGCATAAATGTATTTGCTTAAAGCTACAACTTTTATATAAGCATCGTTTTGAGAGCAGATTACTGTTTTAACGTTGCTGGAATGGGTTTATGAGAATAGTTTTCTTTTTCATTTCTACTTAATAGCAAAATAGATTAAGTCTTGATTTTAATGTGTTTCCACAGGTATATCTTGAAAGACTTTTAACTTATGCAGAGATAGATATTTGTCCAGCAAACTGGAAGCGAATTGTGCTGGGTGCAATTCTGCTGGCATCCAAAGTTTGGGATGACCAGGCAGTGTGGAACGTGGATTACTGCCAGATCCTGAAAGATATCACGGTCGAAGACATGTGAGTTCAGTATGTTTATCTTTGTCAATGAATGCCAAGATCTGTATGTGGGAGGGGGATGGGAAGTTCTCTCATAAATTATATAAAGTTTGTATATCTGCATTGTATCTAAACGTGGTGGATGCTGATAAATGGCATGAGGTCTGCATGACAGTTGCTTACATAGAAGGCATGAATTATTTTTATTTTCTGGTTCAAGTGTGTTTTACCACTGGATGTTCATGCACAGTGATGAAAATAGACCTGCAAAGTATTTAAATGTATGCCTTAATAAAAAAACCCACATCAATGAGCCTGCATGTATTCACTTCAGCAATATTTGCTGTCATGCTACAGACAATAGACCAATGTGTAAGGCAGGAAAAAAATATGTTGTGATCCTAATGATCCTTAGATGGTCACGCATTTATTTATTGCCATTATTCAAAATTAGTGCTTTTAGGCTTGGGTTTTTCCCCCACCTTGTATCCTGCTGACTTCTTTTCCAAGATGTTAAAAATCTAGTATTTTAACCTGCAAAGAAGAATTTTCATTTTTCCATTTTTTTTTTTTTTTTATCTGATGGCATTCATAAGAAGCGCATGTTGTAACAGCTTCGAGGGTTGTAGTGGCTCAAGTTATTCCAACAGTAATAAAAAGAACTGTAGTAAGAATAAGCACACTGAAGATCTTAGTGTTTACAAACACTAAAATGAATGCTCACTTCACTAAATAGTCTAGTGTGTTTTTTGACTGTTTGGGTAGCAGGTATTACATATGCTGGCTGACGTGCCTGGGGTTTGTATCCTCTGTATCCTGAGGTGCCCTTCCCTGGGCTGGTGTGGGTGGAAGGGCTGCCCTTGGAATCGCTGCCAGGATGGTGAGGGGGGTGCAGGTGCCATATGTATACACACACACACACACTATATACTGGTGCACCCCTTTTTTTATAAGAACTAATAACAATGAAACGATCAAAAAATATGTTTCAGTACAGTATCTGTGTTTTTCAGAGCTCTTTTAAGCAGAGCTAAGTATCTGTAATGAGAAATATAGAGACTTGTGTCTGCTTTAACTGAATTAAGTCAGAAAAACAGCCACTGAAGAGAGTTTGTTGTGGGTAAGTGCTCTGGGAGGAGGGAAGAAGGACAGAGGGAAGTAGATGAGAAGAAATGTTTATACAGACAGAATTTTTTTTGAATCTCAGCTTGCAATCTCAAAGCAGTGAAAGGCCAAGTGTTTTTGCTAGAGCAGCCCTAATTTAGGTAAATAGTTGGCCGTTTGTCAGATTTATAACTGGTCTAAAAAAGATCTGTAGGGGAAAGGTTGAATGTTAGGAGTCAGCTGATTACTCTAAATTAAGTATGTTCATACACTGCTTGATAAGACTTATAAATTGTGAGTAGCTGTCAGTGCTCAAGTATTGGAAAAGTCATCTCTAAATGTTGTGTTAACAAGCAATTTGTAGTAAGGTGGCTTTTTTTCCCCAAGTCAAACTGAAAGAGTCAAAGCTTTGTTGCTGTGGTATGGTGTAGGTACTTTCATTGGTTTGGGGGAAAACTCTCATTTTGAAATAGAGGAGGGAAATACCACATAACGCCATTTTGGTTTCTGTTTGAATATATGTAAGCTACTTTAAGGATGGTAGATGATACTTCTTGTCAAACATAACTCGGACAGAATGGGATTTCCAAACTAAACGGTGGGAAAGGGGGACAAAAAGCCAAAATCAGGTCCTTCACATTGCTGTGTGCAATATTATTCCACACAGAACAATTCGATAGTGCTTCCTTGACTGTGTTCCTTGCAAGTGTTTCCTGAATGATTTTGTTAAGCTGCTTCTCCCTTGGTCCTTTTCTCATGCTTTTGGGTATTCAGTGACAGTAAGGGCCTTTCTCCATTCACTCCTCCAAGGCAAATTTGGGAGCTTTTAAAGTGTTTCTGAAGCTGGGACACGAGCTGCAGTAGGGTGCTGAGCAGCTCGAAGCAGACTGACAGCTTTGACTGTGCCGTGTGACAGTATTAATCAGGAACGGTTATAAATATGAATTTTGAAATTGATGATTCTCAGGGCTTTTTTTTTTTGAAGGCAGGTGATGAGGCATACTGTGATGGTGTGAAAGGAAACAAAAAAAGAGGTTATTGTTTTTGACAAACACATGTGATGTTGCTACTGACAGAAGTTGCACTTGAGCTGTATCACACCATTACTCACATGGCAGACCCGTGCTCGCATCAGCCCTTTCTGCACTGCCCATGCCCTAAGCCAAACTGGGAATGATGAGTCCTCAATCCATAAAGGTTTTAGGGTTCTCAGAATTTGCAAAACCAGAAGCCTTTGGGGAGCCCGTGCTCTCTCTATGGTACTTGGTTTATCTGACTCCTGGGCTTTGTCTGTTTGGAGCTCCTTGTGAATCCTCCAGCAAAGACTTTGGTGGTTGCTGGCTTGATGTTTGTATTCCTGCTGCCAGTTTTCCCATGTTTTTTTTCCTCCTATCCCTAGTGTGGTGGATTGGATATGTTTTTACTTTCTTATTTTTCAGTAGATGGCACGGTACAATACTATGGTTTTGAAGTTTCTAGCTCTATGTAAGACATGGGCTTTCATTGTTGATATCAATAAGGCAGAAAAACTCTAGGTCAAAATCCTCGATGGCTGTGAATTATTTGGCACAAGTGTACCTTGCAAAGCATCATGCAGACCTTTCAGTGCTTTGTAAGTCCCCAGCAGTACACCAAACAGTGCCTAAAAGCTGCCAGAGGACTTGGGAGGACTGAAGTGCAGAATGTATCTGTAAGCATTGATATAGCATTACCTTGGGTTCCTGTGTGAGTTTGAGGAGTGGCCACAGGAAAGCACATGCTAAAGCCATCTGATGTGGATGTATGGGGAAAGAAGGGTATGGTGGTAAATTAAATTACATTAGTTCAAGTAAGAAATACCTGTATTGCTTTTGTTCTTTCTCAGCTGTAGTTAGTCTGATGATCTAACCTTCATATCTGGGAGCTAGAGAGCTAGGCTATATATTATTCTTAAAGATTTGGGGATGCCAGAAGAGGTGCAGCCAATGTCTCTCTTCATTAAAATAGGCTTTATATTATTCATTAACATAGACCTTTAGGCTTAGCTTGCAGAAAGTAAAAACTTGACAATATGAAAAGTCATTTAAAGATAATCCTCTGTATTTATCAGTAGACATCCTAAAATGTAATTTTTTTTAAAAATTTGGATTTTTTAAAAGCTAGAATAGGGTTTTACCACCCATTTATTTTTTATTTCTCAAATCTTGAAATTTCTCTTCTGAAATACATCATATGTCACTATATAAGTATTATGTAGGATGTCTAGTTACCATGCAATTTATAAAAATTTCCAGTCCTTAATTTTGTTGATTTGCTTATTTTTTAACATACTTTTTAGTGTTCTGGTGTAGATAATAATGTATTGCTATACCAAAGTTTTAATGGGATAGGAACTCAAATAGGACCTCTGTTTCTATTTGGTATTTTGACAAACACATTTGTTGAAAAACAAATAATCACCACTGTGAATTTTGACTGCATGTCCTAGGGAAAAATTGCTTCATTGTGTTGGATAACGATGCTGACAAATTCAGATTTTCCATGACTAGTTTTAAATGATTGACTATGAAAGGCTGAAGAGAGTAAATAAGTTCTCCAGTAATTTAGAGTAGTGTGAGAGTAATCTGCAGCATTTATAAGAGATGTCTGACAAATTTAGGGCATAGCTGCATTTTGCGTTTGCATAGCTGTGTGTGCAGATCCACCTAGTGGAGGTACAGCAGAAACTACAGGAACATGTTTTTCCTGCTGGCTTTTCTTTCCCAGATTGTGTTACTGAACTGAACAAGGTGCCCTTCCACTAGCAGAAGTTTGTGGCTGGGTTGGATTGGCATCACAGTAGCAGCTGCAAGGTCCAGCATCTTTCATATTCCTCGCTGGCGTACACATCTCAACAGAACTTGGTAGACTAGGTCAAACCTTATAAGAGATGACCTTGGTATATACCATTTGCAATTTAAAGTAAATTACATTCAGAATGCACAGTCTGAAAACGTTTTCCCATTTATCTTCTTTCTGCAGGAATGAGCTGGAACGCCAGTTTCTCGAGCTGTTGCAGTTCAATATTAATGTTCCCTCCAGTGTTTATGCCAAGTATTATTTTGATTTGCGTTCCCTGGCAGAAGCAAATAACCTGAGTTTTCCTTTGGAGCCCCTCAGCAGGGACAGGGCATATAAACTTGAGGTAAGACACTTTCTTTTTAGATAGGTTGGAGTTGAATATATAGGGGGATTTGGAATTTTTGCATTGTTTCTTCCTTCTCCCATCTCTTTCCAAACATTCATATCAGATGTTAGAAGATGTTAGAATATCATGTGCTCCAATTTCCGTAACTGTTTTGTTTGTGTTTTGGGAATTCATGGATGTGAGGACAGCTTTTTGGCCCAATTTGCATCATACTTTGTCTTGGTTTCCATTTCTTTTTCAGTTCCAGTTTTCTAAATTGGCCCTGTGAAAGTACCCACAAGTCTTACAATGACTGTGTTCACAGTCTGGTTTTGTGTGTTCGTTTGGTTTCTTAACACTGATTATCCACCTAAAGGACAGAATATTAACAAGTATTGCTGAAAAATAACTATTCCATGTGCTTCCAGTTAACTGCTACTGCTCCACTTCACATGGATCCAAGTCTGTTATCTCCTGTGGTATTTTTCTCAGTAATAGGAAAAGAGAACTGAGCATATCTTTAGTGAATAAATCATGTATGCTTATGAGACCTGAATGTACCATGTGCAGAAGGCACTAAGTTGGATGGTCTGGACCTGCAAAATGCAGGACACTATGAATTCCCACAGACACAGGAGGGATTTAAAATCATTTGCAAATTGCAGGCAATTTGCAAGACTGGAATCTTCTTGAGCTTTCTGATATAAATTTTTTCAAATAAGGACATTATTGCCTGAGCGTGTACACATTTTGCTACTAATTTTGAAATCTGTCATTAGATGCAGACTGCTTTTAACACTGCACATCTGCAATTATATAACAGCTCTGCACTGGAGGTTGTTTGCAACAAAGGGTGAGCTTTTGCATGTTCTGAAACTCCTAGTGCTCTTGTAAAACAGGCAGGCAGTACCATACACGTTTTTTTGGGGAGGGGAAATGGTGCGTGGGAAGGTTAATTGACTTGTTTGTGACTGTAATGGGAACAGAAGGTGGTGGAGAAAGAATCAAAGCAGATTTCACTAAAGTTGTATTTCTCATTCTTTCTGAATTTCACTGATAGCTCCAATAAGAAAGTAACTTAATTCTGTGTGTGTATTTTCTGTGCTGTAAATTTGCATCAAATTTTGTTTCTATTGAAAAGAATTATTAAAAATGAAAATTCATTTGGATTGTAATTTCAGATTAAAAGAGGTAGTTTACTAAACTATTAGATGGTGGGACTTGATAAAAAGTGCCATTACATATATTAGAATTGAGTAAATTGCTTTTGAAGATAATTTAGTACCCAACAATTTTAGCCTATATTGCACTCGATGTATAACAGTGAATTATGAAAGAAGGTAACAACAATAGCTCCTAAAACCTTAGAAGAAAAAAAAATAGCAAATGACTGTAAATACCCAGGGAATACTGTTGGTTATTCTGTTCTAACTAAAGAGAATGCGTATTTTAAAAGAGATAATGGAATATTTTAAAAAATAAATGCATATTATTAAAAATGTTCCCATGTTGGGGATTCTTTGTGCTGTGAGCAGAAGTTAGCTGTAAGGCTGCTAGCCAAAGAGGATGTCTTCAGGGCATCCTCTGCTGTATCTGCTGTGAAACCAACTTGATCTACCAGCTCCTTGCCCTGTTCCATGGCCAGAAGGAAGGGAACGTGATGGGAACTGCCTTGTTCCCTGGCAATACTCAGTTGTCATTAACGTGTCCTTGAAACGAGTTGACAGCATAAATTATAGCCTGGTTCCTTGAGCATAGTTAAGCATTTACCTTGCCAAGAGTTATCAAAATGCATTTGCAGCACTTTTCTAGGTCTCTCATGTGCTGTTCAGCCCAGAGCTTTCTGTTTTTAAAACAGTTGCCTGGATCATCAAGTGGAGTAGATGCAGTCCACACGGGCTGTGATATTTTTGATACTGAGAGAAAAGCTGCAATCTGTGATGTAAGAAACAGACTCTCAGTGAATGTGCGTGCGCAGTGGAAGGATTGGCCTTGTCTGGTAAACTGAAAGGACCTTGCTCACTCCTAAGATTTAAAACAACGTATTTACTGACGTTCGAGATCACAAAAGGTCTTGCACAGAGAAATAGTTATGACACTTTTTTACTGCTTTTGCATTTTCAAGGTATTTTATGTATCTAAAGCAGGAGTATTAGATCTGGCATGGCAGAACTGCATTGCTCTTTCTGCAAATACGAGGTTGAGACACTTATGATGGAAAAAAAAAAACCCCACACAACCCAAGGCGACCAAGGACAAAGCTAATAAATACTATTCTTCATCAAATGGAAATGGTGGACAAGATCCATCAGCTTAGAGGCGTTATAAGATGTTATAGGACTTGTTAAAAATGACATTGCTTTCTGGAGCATCTGCAGTGGGTGTTTTTCCGTATTTAAGATTCTCACAATTGACCCTTAAGAAGCTGCTTTGTCTTTTAAATGACTACATGAAAGTAATTTTTTAATTCTTACTTCTCATCATCCTGTATCCTGTAAGCGTACTTAATCTGTTTTACCAGTACACCGAGTAGCCAGAAACCATTTTCATGACCCCTCCGGGTTCATGAAACCCTTTCAGGTTTTTTCCCCCGTTGTATGGAATCAAGTTAAAACAGCAGAAAACCTTTCATTAGATCATCCAGCCTGTCCACCTGCCAATGCTGTTTGTTCCAACCAGCATATGTTGTAGCGTGTTTTCTACTTCCTTTTAATTATGTCAAATGTCAAGGCTTCCTTTGCTTCTCCTGAGAACTATTTTCTAATATGGGAGATTTTTTCTGCCAGGAGGGTTGTAGGATATCCAACCTTAATCCAGTATTTTGTAATTTCCTACTCTTGCACCTGGTTATTCTCCCGTGCACTGAGCTAAATTTGAGTCAGACTGTGCTCTTTGGGTTAGGTCCACAAAACGTGCCTACCTTATTTCTGCTTGTGATCTTAGCACCCTGCTCATTTCAAGGCTAGTTTTTGTAAGAGCATTTGTTAGGGCACTCTCAGTTTAAGCAGTTGTATGTTGTCTGAGCTTCTTATTCTTAGGATAGTGCTTCAGCACATAGTTCAAACCCTTTGAACTAAGTGCTGTATTTTTTTGACCCTAAAGAGGTACAGTCCCGAAGATCAAATACATAAAAAAGAGGAGGAAAATAATGTAAGTTGCCAGTAGAGAAGTGTCTTTATATCCCGCCAGCTTCCCACTGTTGCAGTGAGTGATTGCAATCCTGCACATTTTATATGTTCAGAACCCTCTTAGCCAAGAAGCAAAGGGAGAGCATAACTGCCCTGCTCTTTTGTCAGGGGTAACCCAATTCCTGCTCTTTCTTCTCATTCTCTATCAAATAAGTAATACCCCCGTGAACACAAATTCTGGTTGTTCTAGTGATGTGGTTTCTTTTTTTTTCCTTTTTCCTTTTCCTTTTTTCTTCTTCTTTTTTTTCTTTTTCCTTTTTCTTTTTCCTTTTTCTTTTTCC
>BJBW01001722.1:0-11282 GCA_004320125.1 Scolopax mira | reverse complement strand
TTCTTTTTTCCTTTTTTCTTTTTTCCTTTTTTCTTCTTTTTTCCTTCTTTCTTCTTTTTTCCTTTTTTCTTCTTTTTTCCTTTTTTCTTTTTTCCTTTTTTCTTCTTTTTTTCCTTTTTTCTTCTTTATTCTTTTTTTCCTTTTTTCTTCTTTATTCCTTTTTTCCTTTTTTTCTTTTTTTACATTTTCCTTATACATAACCTTCCTGACTTATTGCTATTTGTCCCTGCTAAGTTTCTCTGGTTTGTCCCTTTCTGGGGGTGCTGGGTGCTCCCAGTTGTGTGCATTCCCAGCAGTCAAACCATGGCCAGCCCTGCTGCTTCCCTGCCCTGCACAGACATGGGCATCCAGCTGACGTTTGTACTACACTACTGCCTTCCTGTCTCCTTACCCACCCGCTTCACCAGGGACACCTGGTGTCACCTACAGTCATGTAACTCAGCTGAGGAACCGACTTCTATTTCTGTATGTGTGCTTATAGAGAGAATGGAAAAATGTTACAGATGTTACAATGAAGTCCAGCAAAATTTCACACGATTGAATAGTGTCGCTGGTTTTGATTTCGTGTGCAGCTGTCAAAAATTGGTTTCTCTTCCTAGCAATAAAAGCAACAGAAATATCAGATGAGAGAAAGGTGTTTACAAGCTATTTGGGTTTATTTTAACTGAAGGACAATAATAAATATTAATGATTTTCTGCTTTTGTCTTGCTTTCCCATATTTATGCTAAAGTTAACTAACTTGCCAAATAGGCTCCAAATATCAATTTTGTAAATAATTTGCAAATGAAGAGGCACCTTTAAATACAGGATTGCTTTAAACAGCAGTCACTGTGTTTCCTATCCATATGATTAATCACCAGAGATTAGAGATGCCAAATATTAAAAGTGCCTCTTCCAAGCAGTGCCAGACCAAGTGCCAAAACAGAAATTTTCCTGTGAAACATGCAATTTTTAAGTGATTACTTTCTCTGGCTGCTTGATGCCTAAGTTAATAGCCTGATCTGGCAGCTGAAAAAAGGCGAGCTCCACCTCAGTACACCTATTTGCCAAGCTGTGCCTTGGCACATTATCTTGTGATTAAACACTTTTCATCTATTGGATTTTAAATCTGATTGAATTGCATAAACTTCCTTAGTCCATTGAGTTCCTGGTTAAATTAAATAAAATGTTATTAAGCAGTTTTAAGTAAGTTAGTCTACAAAGAAGTGGGAGTATTGGCATTGTTTTCTTCCATTGTTCTCTTCACGTTCACCAAGAAAGAAAACTGTGTTCAGGAATGGTCATAACAAAAGGAAATTCAGTTCCCTACTAAACTAAAATTTAGCAACTGGTTTCTTGTTTGTGGAGGTGGCTTTTGTGTTGGTTTGGTTTTGATTTTTTTTTTTTTTCAGTTTAACCATATTTTGTGTCTGGCTTGACCAACGCCTTGGGGGAATTTGCTCTCAGATGCATAAGTTAATAAAGGGCTTCTCAGTGGTGCAACTTGCTGTGCTACAGAAGTACAGATCAAGAGAGAAAGTGACTCAGTGGAGTCAGATGGATTATTTGTATTGCCTTGTATTGCCTACAAACACTTGTACTGGGTTTGTTTGTACAATACTTTTTAGTAAACTTCCTATCTTAAGACACCACTTAAAAACATTCCTGGGTAAATAAAAATACTGGTTCAGTTCATCTCATTTTTTAATTTGACCTTGAGTACTCCTTGCAGTGAGCTTTCTCTGCAGTTCTGGTATCTGATTGCCAGGGTTAACATCCCTACTGATGCCAGAGCCAGAGCCTGTCCTACCCATATGGACACTAATAGACATGCTATTTTAGGGCACAGTGTATTTGTACATATGAGGTCCATAATAAATATTTGTTTTAAACTTGACTAAAAACAGTAAAGAAAAAGTAAGAAAAGAAAACTAAAAGAAAAATAAAAACAGTAAGAAACATAAAACGTTAACTGCATCACAGTATAATAGCAGTCAACATTTGAATAATCTTTGTATCTTCAAAAGTTTTTAAACATTTCTATGTATTTTTAATGCAAATCAAATTATTTTGAATATGAGTTACGTTTCCAACTGGCAGCATATAAGATAGCCTGATCACACAGAAATCACTGTCTCCTTCCAAAAGGCAACTAAACATCAGCTCTGTAGGCAAGGCAGGGCGAGTAATCTGCCAGACCATTTATCGGTGGAGAACAATCTAATAACTACAAGATTTTTTAGGAAGTAAAAAACCTAAGAGCCATCCTCTATGAATTCTACAAGCATACCTACAATTTCTCTACTTGTTTTAAGTTTTTCGCAATTTTTCACCAATGAAATGCTATATATGAGTTTATATATGAGTTACCATATAGAAGTGGGTAAGTGTTGTCAGCTACCTTGATGAGACTTATTGTGATTAACCTAGAATCATAGAATCATAGAATCATCCAGGCTGGAAGGGGCCTTCAAAGGCCCAGGACCAAACCTGTAAAGAAAAGGCTTGGAATAAGCTCATGGAGTCCTTCAGAAGAGGCTGTGGTGGACAATGCGATGGCAGTTTGTGTTTCTTTTAAAATTAATGAGTAAGAGGATTTGGGGAGAAGCTCTTCACGGGTTTTGCTTAAGGAAGTGACTTTTTGTAATTTTACCTATATGTAGAAATCTGCATTTAGTTTTATTTTACCTGTACCGCCGGGGTCAATGCAATTAATTTTTTTTCATTCTTTTGCCTTCCAGGCCATTTCCCGCTTGTGTGAAGATAAATATAAGGACTTCAGGAAAGCAGCAAAGAAACGGTCAGTCAGTGCTGACAATCTGACTGTGGTTAGATGGTCCCCTGCTATTATCTCCTAACAGAGGAGACTGGAATATTCCTATGGACGTACTGTTTCATCCATCCATTTTTTTCGGGGTGGGCTGGGGCGGGGGGATAAAGAAAAAAGACTTTTGATTTTTTTATTTTTAAATCGGTCAAGCTGCCTTTACAGTGCCTCCCCATTGTGTAGCACACGAGTAAAATACCTAATGGAAGGAGAAATTTGACAAGTGGATGTTTGGGAGAGAACATGGGCAACAGTTTTTTTTCTCCCTTTCGCTAACAACTTTACACTTTTTGTGAGAAAACAGCAGATCAGGTGCTTGGAAGAAGAAACAAAAAAATGAAGTAGAGGCAGAGAAATATTTAAGAACTGTGCCATTTTCTGACGTGCTGTACTCATGAAGAGAAATGGCAGCATGAAAACAAAACATGTAGTCAGATGACTCTGCACTAAAGGAATGAAGTTGGGAGAGTTCCATCCTAAAGGTTTCTCTTAATATCTTTTTTATTTTTGGTTGTGTTTTGTGTTCCTTATTGCTGCTTCCCAGGATAAATTCTTCCCCTTGCACAGCAGCAAATACAAAGTCTGTATTTACAGTAGCACAAGCCCCTGAATAAATAGCGTTGGATTTTTTCACTGCACTTTTCTCTGTAAGCTGTCTTATTAGCATTATTCTTCATAATTATTATGCATATGTTATATTTCTTGTATGCCTTTTATTGTATTTCAAAAGAGAGAACTTGACCATAGTGCTGAACCAAAAGTGTGTACAGGGATCAGAAGATCTTCGTAATTTCATGATGTGTTTTATTTATAGTATACTTGGGTGTGTGTGCCTTCCTGAGTTCTTGGAATCATTTATTTTTCCTTAATATAAAGATATGGTTCTTAAAGTGTTCAGATGATGATAAGATTTGGGCCAAATCTCTGAAATTTGCAACAGATCTTGTGATCCTTTTTGCAGATTTTCATAGCATTAGGAAGTTTAGCAGAATTCATTTTGAGGGAGATTTTTTTTTTTTTTAGTATGGCCTGACTAGTTCATTCCTTCACCTCCAGGTCCATTGTTGCAAGCAATATTCTCAATTTTTATATGTTTACTTTAAATCGAAGTGAGTCTGTTTGTATAAAATTAAAAAAAAATAATTAAAAAAAAAATGTTCCTGTGAGAAGGCCTGTAGAAGAGCAGAATGGAAATCTTAACAAGGCATTTGTCACGAGTAGATTAAATTTTGAAGCTAAACTACAAACCTTCATGTTTATCAGTGTAGGTGCTTATAGAAATTAAAAGTAACCAAACTGTGAACATAATTTTGAACTCCAGTTATTAAGCTCTTCTGTTGCTGTTACTAGTTATCTCTTACTGTCGCTGTTGCCCCCTTGGAACTGTAAGAACATTTTATAGAAAAAAACCTGTCAGTATAACCATATTTGCTTTATAACATCCCAGGGTGATTTTTTTTTTCCCCCTTTTTTTTTTTTTTTTTTTTTCACGGTTTAGAAAGCTATAGCTGAAACCTCTCAGTTCCCTGAAATCCTTTCTTTGTGACTATCACTGAAATGAAGGGCAGCAGACGTCCCTGACTCATGCACTACTGTGGTAAACCATAAAGATTCTGCATTTGTTTTATTAAGCCCTATGGGCTTGTAGAGAAGCCAGGGGCCCAGAGGTGCACACTCGCTTCCAGTGCGATGGTAACGGGATGCCTCGGGGCAGAGAGGAGCTGACAGGATTGAAGTAGTAACACCAACCCCGTTTCTGGTAACTTTCTCATGTGATTGGTGTAGTTTGAGACACCAAGGTTTTGTCCATAAATCCTCTTGATCTCCTTTGGGCCTTTAAAATAATCATCACTTCTTGTTGTGCCAATGCATCAGAACTGTGAGTATCCAAGTCCGTTTGTCCCTTGAACATGGAATGTAAGGAAAGTGTTTATAACAATACAAATGCAAATTACAGCATTTCAAACCTCTTTACAGATAGTATCAAAAGGAACGCTTCCAGACCATTTTCAAATCATCCTTATAAGCAAAATTTAGGCTTTAAAATATGTAAAATATTTTGATTTATCAACACTTTGCTAAACTATTTTCCATTTAACTTGATATCAGGAATATTGGGTTTATCCATTTCTGCGTGATAGAGATACGAATTTTGGATTATGTAAAGATCTCAATGCATCTACTATAATTTTTGTGAAGTTTATTAAACTACTTTAAAGATTGTATAGTCTATTTATTGTATGTATGTACATACAGTCTGATACTTTAAAAAGTGGATTCCGTAAAACCTGGCTCAGTC
Organism: Scolopax mira; assembly: GCA_004320125.1. Classification (NCBI taxonomy): domain Eukaryota; kingdom Metazoa; phylum Chordata; class Aves; order Charadriiformes; family Scolopacidae; genus Scolopax; species Scolopax mira. Next base: position 6,176 of record BJBW01001722.1, on the reverse strand, counting down.
TTGTTTAGACTATTGAATATCGTTTTAGCCTTGTGCACTGGACTCTACCTCTGTATAGGAGATTTTTCCATATTCTTAATTAGTACTGATTCTGTGATTAACTTGGTTATGTTTCTTGCACTAAGAATTAAAAAAAAAAATCTGCTGTAAGTGTGGATTTTTTCTTTGGTTTAAATTTTGCCGTATGAATCCTCTACATTTAAATGGACGTTTCTTTCCCTCTAAGTTATAGAATAATTCTTTGCTTTTTCTTCTGGTTTGTTCCAGGGTTGCCAAAAAATACAGTACCTTTCAGTACATCTTAATGCGTGTCTTTTGTTTGCAAGGTATTCTATATCATGTAATTAAAAATGAAATATTATTTAGGAATATTTTGTGTTTAGTGTAGTTTTTTAAACATTACTGTATGGAAAATGCCATTGCAAGGTTAGAGAATCACCTCACAATGGGGTTGTGAGAAGGGAGGAGAACCAAATAGTGTTTTAATTAACAGCACAAATACATTGTGTTTTTCATTTCAGAACCTGAAACTAAATTTGCTGTAAATGTTTTCCGGATTAAGGTTTTCATTATTGCTTTGGTCACCGGCTCAGAAATGAAAAGGTAATAAACCTGTCCCTTCAAAAATCAGTGTCTTAATGAAGTTATTTTTATTTGTTGAGCCAGTGAGCCATTCGTTTGGTCATTTATGCTTTGGTAATTGGATAAATATTTGAAAAAAGCATCTTCTAAGGATTTTTATTCATGCATTCCTTCTGCAGCCCAGAGATGTTTCCCAGATTCCACTTTCCATCTGCAGACTTGTTTATATATATTTTTTTTGTCAGCGACGTGTATCATTCTGAACAGACACTGCTCTTTGGGACTGAGAACACTGGAGTCATGTGATGAAGTGCAAAAGGAAGAAAAAAGTCCAATTACCTTTTCCACCTTCCTCAAATCCTGTCAGTCTTTCAAATGGCACATGCTTTCTATGCTAAAAATGTACTAAATCCTTTCCCATAGCAGGGTAATGGTATTGTTTTTAATTATTTTTTATTTATCTTAACTCTTTTGTTGTTTGGATTTTTTTTCTTGTGTGAGAGAGAGATGAGCAGATAAGGCTTAGTGTCTCTTAGCTTATTTAGCATAGTTTATCATGCAAACTAAAAACATAGTGGAAGAGCTGTTTACATTTATGGAGTCTTAGTTTAGACTTTGTTTTTTAACACCTCTTTCTCTACTTCCTAGCTTTCCCAATGCCAGGAATCTTAGATATAACCTAAAGATTAAAAGTAACAAAACGTCATCAGAAAAGAGTGATGGCGTATTGGTGGCAGATGACAAAGTGACATCTGGTAGTGTTGGCTATATATGAAAATAGCAGTATGTGGGAGGGGATAGAGGAATTGAAAGGGCAGAACCAGAAAAACACCAAAGCCTTAACAGCTGAAGAAACAAATTATTTACAGGTTGTCCTTTGTCAGTAATGAGCATTGCATTTTCAAATGACTTGTGTAAACTACTTAACCAAAGTGCTGCACATCCACTGCAGACTCATTCTGCTCTCTGCTTCCATGTGGTCTTCCATTCCATCAGGAATTCACTCGACCTCGCTTTTAGCATTTTCCTCACTTCAGTTTCGGACACATTTTTGTAATTGGAATATTTTTTGTGGTTTTTTTACTTGAATTGAAAGTTGTTGGCAATACCTCTGCAGTGGTGTGCAGCGTCTCAAAGAGGTTCTGAGAAAACAACTCAAACATAAACACAGACATACCCACATGAATGTGACCTAGATGTATATAGAAATGTTAGCATCTACACCCAAAGCGCAGTGTCTTTCTGTTGTTTCTGTTTTTCCTCTTCAACTGAACCACATCTTGAGGAAACCACAGAACGGAAGAGCTTTTGAGCTGCATAGACTAAAGGTAACGGCAGAAGATACGTAGCGACCGCTGTTACGAGAAAGCGCTTTCAAGAAAGAAATGAGATTTAGAAGAAAAGCTGCTGATCATAAAGAAACAAAAAGTGATAGCAGACACAGATTGTGATGCTGAAAATGATTGTTTCATAGTGTGTGTGAACCTGCATTTCTGGGTTCCTCTCCTGAGGATCCATAAAAAGTAACTGGTGAATCCCAGAACCGCAGCTTCAAAGTGACTGAACACATTAGCCAAGAAAGCCACACTTGGGTCTGCTTCTCTTTTCTGAGCTTGGTCATCAGGCTCTTCCCACTAAAGAAAGAAGCAACGGGATGGCAGATTGAAGAAAGGCAAGTGACAAAAGAATACACATAGACCATAATTCTTGTGTTCCTTCTAGAATGGTTGGTCTTGTGCAATTTGATGGGAAAAAAAAAAAAAAAAAGAGTTGTTCTTTCATGCCCTTTACACCATGTGTAGTGTGTTTCAGCATTCAGTTGTTGGTGCCCCATCCCTGGAAGTGTTCAAGACCATGTTGGACGGGGCTTTGAGCAACCTGGTCTAATGAGAGGTGTCCCTGCCCATGGCAGGGTGTTTTGAGGGCACTTCTGACCCAAACCATTCTACGGTTCTATGATTATTGGTGGAGACTTTCAGCTGTTACTAGCTGGACGTACTCTTTGGTGATGATATGCCAAGCAAGGTTCTTGGTGTGGTGACAGATGACTTGTGTTTTCTGTATGAGGTGTCCAGAATCTGTGTAAGTTTGTAAGGCTCACTCAAGGCACTGGACAGTATTTTTTTTGTGAAGATGTCAGTGGTCTCTGCAGATTGAGAGCAGCAGATAAAAAAATGTACTTGTGAAACTGGACAATTTCTGGTTTACTCAACGTACTTGCATAATTTAGTTTCACACTTTGGTTTGGTTTGGTTTTCCTTGCCTCTCTGACACTTAAACTGGGGTGCTGTGGTAACTAATGCAGTAAAACTTTGAAGCTATAAAATCTTTGGAACTAACAGTGCTGCCCTCTTTGAATTCACTGGCAGTGAAGCACAGACTCAAAAGGCAGATGATGAGTTTCTCACGTGACAAGTGCTTTACTAAACTAAACCAGGCATTAGACACCTCCTGAACGTCAGAGACTCTGCAGCACACTTAACTCGAGAGCAAATTCTTCTGTTATCTGTAGGTTTTCTTGCTTCACTGCCTCTGAGTTTTCATGCTCCTTTATTTTAGACATTACTACAAATTATTCACCATGGAAACAGTATCTTGGGAACTGGTGGCCGTGATACACTTTCTGCCTTGTGTTTAAGCCATAACGATCATCCTGTGACCACGTACTTCTCTGGTGCGTTTCAGGCAAACTAAGCATTCTTCTGTGGAATAAGGAGAGGCCAAAAAGATTGGTGTGCCAAAAGGGTTATGAAGCAGAATTAGGTGTGTGTAGTTTTAAGATAAACCACGAAATAGACAGGAAACATTTATTTGTATCTTCCATCATGTCGATGCCAAAAGGCATGATGATACTTTCAGTAGCGTGACGTTAAATTTCTTGGGCAAGGATTTTGAGGGATAACTGTCTCTTGACAACTGGACAGGATATGCAGAAGATATTGCCATAAATCCTAGGAGGAAGACCAGGTTGTACTGAGCAAAATGGCACAGAAGCAACATGCAAAATACACCAAATACTATTAGTTTCAGGACTACCTTGGTGTTGAGGTACAATCTGTCAGTGTTTGGAAAATCCTGGAGGTCATCTTACTTGTATAATTACATCCAGTTCCTTTTGGGGCCTTCCTTTGTATGCGAAAGCTCAGCTCACTTTATCAGAACTAAATATCAATAATGTTTGGAGGTAGACTTTATGAAAAAAAAAAAGAAAGGTAGAAGGGCTTCTGTTAAGAACAAAAGCTCTGGGGGGTAATTTGGCGATGATGTGGGGCTTCATCAGTATGAACATTGTGTAAAGAGAGGGAAGGGTAAAGAGACTCTCCTGCTTGTGACACCTCCCCTCAGTGACACTTTGGAAATCACAGGAAAAGAATTTCACACCACCACCCATGTCCATTGGTGTAGTTACAGTAATTCTGCATTACCAGGGTTGTGAACAGAGATGGAAAATTACATTCCAACTTTTTAAGTAGTCACTTCGCGTAAGAGCGAAAATGACTTAAATGTTCAAATCACCACCAACATTTGTAACTTTAAATATTTCACTTAGTTATCACTGCCAAGGGTTTGTGTTTTACCACAGGAATGAGTCTGCAGTCTGAATGTGTACTTTAATGGTGCTTTATAGGGAACTGACTCTAAATCCATCCTGTAAGAAACTAGAGGACTGATTCTTGTGTCCTAGGAAAATAGTTGGGCATATCTTGAATATTGGTAAAGCAATCTTCTAAATCTGCTTGGATTTAGTGCTTTGGATCAGTGACTTCTTCTGCTGGGCAGAAATAACTCCTACAAAGTACAAAGCAGCAGTATTGATATCATCTGGAGAAATGTGACTGGTTGTGTCACTCTGACACCGAGTGAACAAAGGACCCGCCTCGTGCTTGTGCTTCCCTGTTCAGTAATGACTCATAGAATCATAGAATGGTCTGGGTTGGAAGGGACCCTAGAGATCATCTAGTTCCAACCTCCCTGCCATGGGCAGGGACAGGGAATCCACTGCTGAACCGCAGTGCAAACATCTTCAGTGTTTCTGACCTGTGAGAAATCTAGACCATCAAAATCATTGCTTTTCTGTGGTGGCCCGTTGTTATGTACACCAGAAAGGGGTTTGTTTTCCTGTCCTGTTTTGCTGGCACGTGGCAGAACAACGTTGTTGTGCTCCTTGAAGCATGCAGATAGCTAAACTGTGGATTCGCTTGAGCTGTGTGCTTAGCTGTCTGATCCCAGCTGTGACACTTTCCTTTTAACTTTTCTAAATCAAATTTCTTTTAGAAAAAGAAAGCAGGGCAAGAAATCAGTTGTGAATTCTCTGTGAAATACATAGATTCTAAGCTGGCATCTAATTTTCCCATTTCAGATTTTTTAAAAATCATTTCAGACTTCAAACGAGTCTTGAGTTAAACTTGATGATTTCAGTATGTGAGTGTGTGTGCAAGCATCTATTTTAGTTTTAATTGCATTAGATAAGGAATGGCAGTTGCTAATAGAAAAAAAAAAAACACAATTATTTTAAATGTCACTTGAACCTGTTTGCATTTGTCTGGATTCCTGGACTTACTAAGAATAGGTGAATCCAGTGAAACAAGATTGTGGCTTTTGGTATTGTCCCCTTCATATAGTAACATGAACAATGAACTTTTTACAAGTTACATTATAAACAGAAAGCTTCAGAGGATTGGGATGCAGGGGAAAAAAGAAAAATGGAACTTTGATTTCTTCAGCAGTCTTTAATACGTCTCCCTCAGCTTTTCTGCAGAAAACCACAAGCACATCAATCTTTTTTAAGACTTGAGGTGCGCTCCCTGGGAAGTCCACCTGGAATGGGATATAAAATGGAAATATAGGACAGCAGGGGAAGAGGATCTGCTGGGGCAGTGGGAAGCACAAGCACCCAGGCCGTGCAGGAGAGGTGGCAGCACTTCCTACAGTGGCCCCACCACAAATTCCTCACCCTCCTCCTTGCAGCTGAAATCCTGAGATGCCACCCAGTTCCCAGCACTGAACAATTCTATTTCTGCAGCTCTGTGCTGGTCTGTGGTGTCAGTTTATGTACAGGGTGTGTTTCAGTGAAATGGGGTCGGTAAAATCAGGCAGCCCCAGAGCATCCCTAACTTTCACTGAATTTCTCGGAATTTTTTAGAGTTGGAAGGGACCGTAGAGATCATCTAGTCCAACTCCCCTGCCAAAGCAGGATTGCCCGTAGCTAGAGCAAGTTACTCAGGGCTGCATCCAGGTGGGTCTTGAAAACCTCCAGAGAAGGGGACTCCACGACCTCCCTGAGCAGCCTGTTCCAGGGCTCTGCCACCCTCACTGTGAAGCAGGTTTTTCTCATATTTGAGTGGAACCTCCTATGTGGCAGCTTGAGCCGGTTACCCTTCATCCTCTCACTGGCAACCACTGAAAAGAGTCTGGCTCCCTCCTCCTTCAACCCACCCTTTAGACACTTATAGGCATTCATAAGGTCTCCCCTCAGCCTTCTCTTCTCCAGACTAAAGAGTCCCAGCTCTCTCAGCCTTTCCTCATAAGGGAGATGCTCCAATCCTTGAATCATCTTTGTTGCCCTTCACTGGACTCTCTCCAGTAGCTCCCTG
>BJBW01001721.1:144296-159461 GCA_004320125.1 Scolopax mira | reverse complement strand
AGCCTGAGTGTGTTTTACCACACGAGCACACAGGGCTAACAACGCTCACATGCTCATAACAGCAATTCCTTACCAAGAGATAGTGTCTGGGCAGGAGGAGCATCACAATCCTGATCCCCATTCCAAGGAAGACTCTTATTTAAGCAAAATCTCACTCCAGCTCAGGGAATCAGCAGGAGCTGGGAAGAGTTGTAGCAGAACATTTGCAAGATTCAGAGACAGTATCACAAGCAGCTACGTCCTCGAGCTGCTGGAGAACCCAGCACAGACACAGGGCTGACACAAAGGCTTGGGAACATGGAGGAGAGGCAGAGACAGATTGGGACCCAAGATATGATTAAGCACCTTGGAAACCAATCTGTCAACAGGTCTAAGAATTTAGAAATCTCCAGACAACACAAAAAAAATCCTGCAACTCACTTGGGCTGTACCTTTCTACAGCACCTGTCAACACTGATGTCCCAGAACAGGCCACAAGCCACTGCCCCAAGCAGCTAATGTGTCAGCACTAGGAAGCTGCAGTTATCACAGCACCAGATAGACAACAGCCAGGTGAGAGGACCTCTCCCCAGCCCCAGCTCGGGCTGAGGGCTGCAGCCCCCCCCCCTGCATGCTGCTGAAGGGCTAGTGGTGGCAGCAGAGGGAGAGGGAGCACTTGTTGAGAGATCTGGCAACTTCACCACCCGCAGATTTTCTCCAGGCTCGCAGTGCTCTGTGACTACTCAGTTTACTCCACTCATGGCTCATCTCCGGGCTGCTCTGCCAAAGAGCACATCACACTTGCCAGGGCGGGCAGACCCCAGCCAACCCGCACGTGATGGCAGCCCACTTCAGTGCTCCGTCCCCAGGCCTCCTGTGAGAAGGTGAGAGACACTCCTGCCCCCCTGCTAATGCACTGATACCCTTGCAGTGAAGCACCAGGAGGACTTTGGGGCTGCTCCTGGCCAGCAGCCGAGAGCACTAGCCCAGCAGCTTCCCAAGAGGACAGATCTTAGCATGCTTCCTGGCGTAGCCCCACTAAGGGCTGCCACTGGGGCAGTGTTTATCATCTCCAAGCCAAACACTAAACAGACAACAGCATCTGCATGTTTATCCCATTACAGAACAGCTCTCTGAACAAGCCAAGCGCATTTTGACTCTGCTTAGAGAAACAGAAACCTCCACAAGCGCTTGGGGAGAGAGGGGATTGCAAACCTCACTTGTCTGTTTTGTTTTGATACCAGTGAGTCACTATCTCCAGGAGAGAGGCCAGATTTGCAATGCTGAAGGGAGAGAACTCCTTGAAGCAGACACAAGAATTCACAAGCTCCACTTGTACGTGCTACATCCTCTCCCTCTTGTCCCAAGCACTGCTGTGCCAGGGAATAGTCTGCTGAGATCAGACCCCACTCACTCACTTTGAAGACCTTCACAGCAATGGGACTGGCTTCTCCCCCTGCTCGGATGTACAGCACAAGGGCTGCTTCATTTCCTAACTTAGCAAGAGATTGGGAAAGAGCTGCCATACAGAGGCATCCTGACACAGAAAAAACATAACAGCATCCACACAGAAACTACCATTAGCTTTACAGAGCCCGGGCACTCCTCAGATCTTCCTGGGAGGAGGCCAAGTTCCCCTCCATCCAGCTCATCTTGGTCACGGACAACCACCATGTCCCATACAGGACTGAGTTACAACCAGAAAGCGGGATAACACAAGCAGAGAGCTTCTGACAACTAAAGAATCACAGGTGCTGAAGTAACTCAGAGAAGAGAAAAATAATTCAAGAGGAAATAATTTTTCCTGCTCCCTCTCCAGCCCCCAAACCAGGAGCTGCTTGAGGCTCAGTACGAGTGTGATGATTCAGCTCCTGCACAACCCATCTGCCACTCTGCTGGGCCCATCACACCGTGCTGCATGATGAGAGGGGGAAACAACACCCAGCCACGTGCACCGTGTAACAACCACACACCGTGGCTGCCTGTGCACCACAGAACCACCACCAGCACATTGAGACCAGGATCTCAGCTGTGTCATGACAGGGGCAGGGCTCGGGTATAACTTTTACCAGTGCAGCCCATATGGATTTTCCTGGGATGCTGGAGGAAGGCATGGGTTCCCAACATATGCATCCATCCTCACGCCCAGCCCTGGTAAGCAGAAGCCAAAGTGTCTTCACAAAGAAGCCAAAGAACACCATCTTTGGCCAAAAACATTCAGGAAAGAGGAAGCAGAGCAGAATTACCAGTTGCAAAAGCAGGTCACAGCACCTTAAAGGTCAATCCAGACTGTCCCCTATCACCATCCTTCTCCCCACAAAAAATGCAAACACCTTGTCAACTTCTTTGACTAAATATTCCTGAGTCTTCAGGGGTAAACATACCAATTAAGCAGTTCAATTTAGGCATGATGTTCATTTTAATTGTGCTAATCCACCCCCACAAGGAAAGATGAAGCAGCTTCCAACGCTTGGTATCTGTTTGGATCTTGCACAGAAGCCAGAGGAAGTTGCAGGATACAGTAAGTCAGTGGTTAGCATATGCCCAAGCAGCAGATGGTGAGGATGAGTTAAGAAGAGTTTGACTGGGAGGACAGGACTGTGGACACAGCTAAGCTTAATGGTTTATCTTCAGGTTTCACTCGTGGTCTCTGCCTGCAGGCTACTAATACGGGAAGAAACAGCCTGTTTGGCAAAAATAGAGCTCCCTTGATGACAAGCTCCTCCTCGCTGACTGTGGCTATGGAGGGGTAATCACCAGTTTGCAACAGGAAAGACGCTGAAGTGATTAATTAGCCATCGGGAAGACAGCTACCTGCTTCAAATCAACACTGAGGGGGGGACCAAACCCACCCCAGCATATTTACCTACAACCCCTGCTAGAAGAGACACGTCTCAGTAGTTTTACTGTGAGACCCCATGGCAGAGCCATCAGAATAGCTGCTCCTGCCACCCAGAGCTGAATCTTCACATTTAATCACGCAGGAAGAGAGCAGCTCGGAGCCAACTGTTAAGATGCGTCCCCCTCCACCCACCTGAGCAGACCAAGGCTATAAAGACAAAAATGCAGAGCCTCTCTGGCTCCTGCCTGTCAATAGCAAAAGGACGTGTTGACAAAGAGCCTCCTTGTGAGGACACGTGAGGCTCTACCCCCAGCTTCCCTTCCTCCCTAGCAGATAATAGCTGCCATCTCTGGAATGCTGCTTTCAGGGCACTTTGCAAAGATCCTTGCAGCTCTGAGTCAACGCAGAAGGTCTCCATACAATGGGCCTACAGATGCTCTCTGGAAGGGATTTACTCCCCTACAAGCTCAGCCACCTGAGTCCAGTCTTGAGCTCACGGTCCTTCTCAAGAGGACCCATCACACCCCGCTCACAGGAGAGCAGAGACCAAGCTATTTGGGACCCTGAACACAAGGCCCACTCCAGAGGGGCAAAGCACTGGAGTGAACCAGTTGGTAACAATTAAGTTACCCCCCACCCTTCCTTTGATACAGCTGGGTGAGAAGAGTATATATATATACTCTATACTTGTTTCCAAGTAGAAAGAAAGATATTCCTCTCTGAAGGACTGAGACACAACAATACTACTTTCTATGGGTGTTTCAAGGAGATCAGTAACAGCATTTAAGGGCTAAACAATTGTCTTGTGTGTCCCATCCCTTGGCACCAAGCTGAATGTGGTATCACCTACCTTCTGGCTGACAGGCACAGGGAGATCCTCCTCTTCACTGTCTGAGGAGTCAGAGCTCTCCACTGGCTTCGTACTTTCAGCAGCAGGGTTCGTGGGGGCAGCAGTCCTTCCCAGCGTGGTTTTGGCCTGCTTTGGCACTGCTGGTTTTGGTGCTGGCTTCCCCTGGGACGGTGGAAGTGGCTTTGCTGGAGATGCTTTGCCAGAGAGTGATGGTACTGGTGTAGGTTTCGACGGGGATAGAAGGGCCTGGGAGGATTTTGGAGGTGGCTTTGTCTGGACAAGACAAGAACAGCGTGAAACAAGGCAAATCCCACTGCATTGCAATTCATTTCCTCAGACTGGGAAGAGATTTCAGAGCCCCCTGGGAAAGACAAACGCTGAAGGAAGATTAGCAAGTGGCAGGAAACACAAGGCATCCTTTCATCTTGCTGTGTGGGGACAATCTCCCAAGATGAGAAAGCAAGACCAGACATCCTTCATCAGCCTACTGATACCAGTCCCCTCCAGTGAGGTACACTGCAGCACTCTGCACTCCCCACAGCAGGGAAGCAAAGCTGCACTACAGTTCCACAAATTAGACACTATTTAATGCAATTTAGAGCTGAGAGGCAAATCCAACCACGACAATTTGCCTCTTCAGGTGGGAAAAGAATTGCTGGGCTTTTTTTTTTTTATTTAGAAGAACTGATGGATTTTTTTCTTGTTTTTAAAGAACGGCACAACAACTCTGAGCTTGATTAAAGCTCAGAGCAAAGACATTGAAGTGCCTTTCAACACCCCATGCCTCTTTCCTCCCACCCGCAACATGACTTTGCTATATACCACGTGCATTTACAATATTTTCTTTCCACTGCAATTCCTAGCCCAGGAGAGATGTGCAAGGAGAGACTGAATCTCAGACAAACGCACTTGGGTTACTGATGGAGGTTCCTCATCTTCACTGTCTGACGAGTCGCTGCTCTCTGATGTGTCACTGGGCTTTGCAGCCCCAGGAACCGTTGTGGACGTGGGTTTGGCCTGGTTTGGTGCCACTGCAGTTTGCCTGACTGCATTCTTCTTGAAGGACATTGGAGCAGCAGCTGCACTTTTCACAGGTGCTGCATTAACCGGTAGTGTTTTCACAGCTGGTTTTGCCTAAGAACAGAGGGAACAAAAGGGAACAGGAGAATCAGGTAACATCTCACAAGAAACAGGCTAAGAGCTGGAATCGTATGGCATCTTTGGTATGGTAGCCTAGAAGCCACCTCCTGAACAAGCCTTGTTAACTTTGACCAGGATAGGCTTGTTCAGACCCACAGGCTGTGGATTATCTGAAGCAAGCCACTTTCTCCATGGACTGACTGACTACATCCATGCAGTTGCACATCAATCACTTCCTACAGATAAAAGCATCTCCCTTGACTTCAGGCACCAGGAGGAACTCGGATGGAATGGGTGATGCTGGGAGGGGTTAGCAGGGCTCTCAGCCACACTGTGTATTTCTCTGGCCTTGGGATTGGGGGATCCTGCACACCCAGGGAAGGGGCTAAAGACTACAGAACTGCAGCACTTCCTCTCCTTCAAGTGAAGTGATTTCCTAGAGACAAGGAACCCGGGCTTTGGAGCTTACCTGGACTGTTGGAGTTGCAAGCTCCTCCTCAGAGGATGTCTCATCACTTGATTCCTCACTGCTGCTCTCAGCAGCCTCAGCTGCCTGCTTCAGCTCTGAAACACAAGCGAGGAGATGTCACAGCTGCTGCCTGCTCTGAGCTCCCAGAGCACGATGTTAATGCAGCTTTTGAAGTCAGGAAAACAAAACAAGCCACAAAGGGGGCCAAGGGGATTTGCAGGGAAGAGGACCTAGCCCTACTGAAAGCATCAGTGGCCTGCTGGGTGCAGCTTCTCCAGACAAATGTTGGCCTACAAACACCACTCCCCAGAGTGCAGGCAGAGATGGGAAATGCTTCCTGGGCACCCTCTGGCCCTAGGGGGAGATGCCGAGTCACAGACAGCTCCTTACAGGGACACCCAACCTTGCTGGACCTCCTCTGGAAAAGAGCCAAGAGAACGATCATTTTCAGAGCTTCTACAATCTATTCCTCACCCCTCCTCAACACACAAACTTCAAAGCAGGAAAAGATTTCTCTAAAGACTTCAAAACCCAAAATCAATCACTTTGCAATTAGGAATAAAGAGAAGATACTGCAGTATCTTTCCAAAAAGCTGAAAGCATCTGCAGTATTAGTACTGCATCTCCTCCAGAGAGGCTACACTGTTATCTCCAGTCCCGATAGTGCTGGGTGCTGCCAGACAGACATCTTAGTACAGAATCTGCCGCCTGAAATGGGAGCAAGCGTGCTGGATTCATCCCACAGAGCTCTGGAGCTGGCTGCTTTGCATTATTCTTGCAGCCTCCCCAAGGAACAAGCATCACTCTGAGCTTTCCAGCAAGGGAACTGAAAGAGAACACGCTGAAGGCACAGGCTCAGACCTGATTCACAGCAAAGCTGGAGCACGGATGCATTTCTCATACCCCACAGGCTCCTTACCCACTTTGGGGGCTGCAGTCTTTACAGCTGGCGTTTCTTCTTCCTCTTCACTCTCTGATGAGGAGCTGCTGCTGGAGCTTTCCGGTACTTTGGTCGTTAAAGGTGCTTTGCTTTGACCTATTTTGGGTGGGGCTGTTGTGGCATGACTAGTCTTCCCAGCACCAGGAAGTTTCTGCCCAGCCTTGGCCGGAACTGCGGATGCAGCTGGAGCATTGGGCTGCTGCTTATTTGAGACCACAGTTCTGTTGGCAGCAGAAAGGGCCACTGCTTTGCCCGCTGGGGTGGTGGATTTGTGAGGAGAATGCACGGAGTTGGCAGCTTTGCCACTCACCACAGCTGGTGTCACCTACAGGAAACAAAAAAAAATTAGAATCCTATAGGCAGACGAGAGGCTAAATTGGACACCACATACCTTCAACAGCAATCTGGCAGCCAGACAAGCCATAGAGCTCTTTAGGGAAGCACTTGGGAGACAGATATCTAAGAGAAGGTTTATGCCTGCACAGGAGGGTTATTTAAATACGAATTCCAGACCACAATTTTACTTGTGACAACAAGTCTGGGACAGTTCTGGCCTCAGAGTACTATCAGCCTTCAAAGCCAAGAGAAGTATTGCCTTACCGTAACTGCACCTTTTCCAGCTGGTGTCTCCTCTTCTGATGAAGAGTCATCATCTTCACTGCTTTCTACGTTCACTCCTGAGTTGGTGGCCAGGGGAAGGCCGGTTGCTGCCAAGAGAGGGCCACAGAGGAATCGTGTGAGAGCCCCTCACATCAAAACGGCCTCTGGTCTGCAGCAAGGCCCCAGCAGGCAGGTCAGGACCTTCACACCTGTCCCAACACCTTTGCTGCTGCCTTTGGGACAGACAAGTGCTTTGTTCTTCCACCCCATCCTTCTCCTCACCACCAAGACAAGGAACCTGCCAAGATCTGCATGTTCCCAAAAGCTGGTCCACAGCAGATGAGACTGAGCCAAAATGCATCAGACACACGGGTTTTTGTTAGACTATGCAAGCCAATGCCTCCCACATCAGCTGCACCAGGGATCTATCCCCATTCTCAGACAGAGGGCACTGGCTTTCCAGACCAACTAACAAGTCCTTCTCTCACCCATGAAACAGTCCTGCCTTTGCTGGCCCAACAGACACCTGGAACCAACTAGAAGGTGTTCCACAGTGGGCAGCATTGGTTTCCCAAGGCTTCATCCAAGTGACAACACCCATCCCTCCCCCACGAAGCATAACAGGTTTTTTCTAGCTTCAGCAGACATCTGTGCTCCTCACAAACTCCACATGAGAAGGGGCTGCTAAATTAGTTGTCCTATTTTTCATAGAGCACAAGGGAATAGCCATCACTTTTCAAGCGTTTTCTCCAGCCAAACAAGTCATGCTGCTCCTACACAACCCTCCAGTCCTACTCTGTCAACGCCAGGGAGAAGAAAGGCTCTTACCATTTGCAGCTTTCGCCTTCTCTTTCTCATCCTCTTCTTTCTCCGAGCTCTCAGAGCTGCTCACAGGATCAGGAACTCTGATCTTTTCTGGGATGGCTGAATCCTCATCACTCGCCTTTCTTCTCCTGGAATTTGAGGGAGTTCTGAAGAAACAGAATTTGTGTCAAAATGGACAAAAGATGTTTTGAACAAACTAGAGTCATCAAGTCAGGCTCTAGCCTAAGGACATGCAGTGTCGTTCCTCCAAAGTTCCTAAGGGGGTGGGAGAAATACTTCTCTAAGCTGCGAGGGACATCTCCAGTCCTCCTCAGGCAACTCCAGAGAACAACATACCCTTGCAATACTCAAAGAAATACTGAACCGAAGACTTTTTTTTGGTATGCCCTACACAAAGCCTTTCTTCCTTTAGTGATGCAGTAAAAATGTATTTGGTCAGGCTTGTGCTCACCACAGCACAAAGGCATCCTACAGAATCAATTCCATCTCCAGGAGACAGCTACAGCCAGACAGTTGATAAATGCAGACCCAGGATTCGGGCAGCGATCCCCAAACAGGTCTTAGTATTCCATGAGGCTGTGAGAAGTGAACCTAAAGGCTGCAAAAGCCATTTGAACTTTGTCTCACAAGCCAAAAGGAGAGAAAAGTCAGATTGCAGAGATTTAAGAAAGGAAATGGCTGGACCTACAGAAGATGTGTTGAAAGAAGTGGAGGAAGAGGCCACAGACAAGTAGTAAACACTTAAGCTGTTCAACTGGGTTAAAACATTAAGCTGGAGAAAGATGTTTCCAGGCTCTGAATCCTACCTGTACCAGCAGAAGAGATGTGGCTAAAGTTATCAGTAATTTTCAAATGAAAACATAGACAATGCATTCGCTTTATTGCAAGGATAGCATTGGCTGAGAACAAGTCTCTATGCAATTCATACACACAGTATTTCTTCTAAATTGGTAAAAGCCCAGAGACACCCACAGTTATCACAGGCAAAAAGACCCCCTTGCTTTTGTGCCAGTTTAGCTTATTTTATTTGTCTATGTAACTTAAAAACAAGGCTCGTCTAACAATTTTTGAAGTAAAGATGGTGCTTATTATGAGTGTTTCAGTAGCACAGTTGTAACAGCAAGTTTTTTGCAAGCAGGCTGGGCTGAAGGCTATTACATCTGCTATTACAAAGTGCTGTGAACTATTGTAATAATCCTTTCAATAGGATAATAAGGCAAGCCCCACAGGCAGCTACGACACTCCAATGCCTTCCTGATTCAGTGCTAGGTGATAGCACACCACAGACTGCTCTGAGAATCTGTCGTGAGTGACCAGGCACTGAGGGATAGTGTGAGGGAAAACAGCCATGTCCACAGGTGCCAGTCCTGTGGCAGCATTTGAGGGCTGCAGGGCTTAGGCTGCTCCAGGGGTTGAGCTAATCCAGCTTTCACCTGCACTCAGGTACCCTTCCACCTCATCCCAGCGTCTTCCAAGACTAAATGTAGCCCTGAAGGGCGGCCACTCTTAAGTAACTTGAAATCTCAACTGTTGGGTTCACTTTGAAAGAGTTTCTGAAGGATAGCACCAAGGACGGCCTCAGTTAGATGGGCAACAGCCACAGCAAAGTCAGAGGAAAGACTTTTTCAGGTCAAAAGCCTACGAAGCGCTAAGATGTGAGAATCACAGCTCACCCACATGAAACCACTCCAACAAGGCAGGGCACCTTCTGGAAAAACAAAACTACTGGTCACCACATCCCTTATTCTGACTCCAAACCAGTCATAACTCAGGGGCCAGGAATAAAAGGTGAACTTGTGGGGTGGGACCGCAACAGAAGGGTGAATTAAACATGATGCAAGTGCCCTGTCACCCCCTAAGCTTTAAAAGCAGCAGTGTCTGTGAGAGTTTGCAGTAGCACCCAGGATAACTTGCACAAAGAAAGGTCATCTTCAACACTCAAAAGAGCAATAACCTGTTAGATGGAGGAACTGCCAAGCCTGTTCCTACACTGCTACATCCTCGCCTAGATCCAGTCTTCCTCCTGCTCAAGAAAATCATGGAGATGCAAGAGCAAGAACTGGGGTAGCACCAAGGCAAGAGGTTTTCTGTCAGAAGATGCCTTTGAAGCAAACTCCCGCTTCCTGAGGCTGCTGGCACGGCCACACTGAGAAGCATCTTCACTCCAGCGCTTCTCAACATGGGCATAGAAGCCTAGTCCCACTGATTCCCTGACAACCCAGCTCTGTGGCTGCCACCAGGACTTTCTGAGGTGCTGAGCTCCACCATCAAACCAAAGCGAGTGGTGCACAGTGAGGGTGTGAATGTCATCCCACCCCCCAGATGGGAAGACTCCATGCCACAGACCTTCACGTGGGCTACTCGATGGAACAACTACGCAGAAAGGCACAGAACATGTAAGGACTTGAAAGGACAGGCTGAAACCAGGAGAATTCCTCTGAGTCAGAAAATACGTGATCTACCCCAAGATTTACATCCCTGTAAAAGCCCTGGCATTTCAGCATCTGCTCAAATTCTCTGCTCTTGGGTCAATATTCCTCCAAAGCACGCGGCTTTAAAAAGAAAAGTGAAACAGAACTAGGGGAAAGATCTGTGGCAGTAAGGCATGACTCCAAGCCCCACAATACTTCAGTACTAACCCCAACCGGCAAAAACAGCATCAGCTGCTCAAAGCTAGAGTAGCAACTCATCGCCAAGCTCAGGAAATGTTAAACCAAAGTTTAACATCTAAACCAAATCAGTCTGAAAGCAGAGGGTAGGAGGAAAGCCTGCTCAGGACAGTTATCATCAGAAACACTCTGACAATGGTAAATAAAGATCACACGTGCCATACAGCCTGGTCGCTAACACACTTTGGAATCTATTTGATAGTCACTTCCTTCTTCGACTTACTTTTGCCAGTGGGTGAAGATGTCCTCGAGAGAGGTCAAGAGGGAAGGGAGCAATTTCTGTGAAAGCAGAGGGAACACAAGTCAGGCATCGGCCCCGTTTCGGGATGAGGCCACCAGACAGGAGATCGAGAGACCGCTGAGGCCCCTCCAGGAAAATGGGAACGTCCCCTCCTCACACACACGCTCCCGGTAAAGCTCCCCCCCCCAGACACACACCCCGTGTGTGTCTCCTCGGCGGCACCGGCGGGGCATTCCCCACAGCAGCACGTGTTTGGGGAGCAGCTGCCCACCGGTACCGTACGGCTTTAGGCGGGGGGCCGCCCGATCTCAGCCCTTCTCCCCGGTCAAGTGGTCACCCACCCAGGGCCGGGTGGGTACGCGGGCACCGGGGAAGGGTCACCCATTCCGTGCCAGGACAACACGTGGGTCCAGCGTGGAGCTGCGGACCGGTGTGAAGACACAGGCTCACGGCGGGCACGGCCCCACCAGCACAGGCCCGGTAGGCGCTGAGGGGGGGGACCGGGCCCTGCGGCCCCGACGAGGCCCGTGACCCGGGGCTACCCCGCCGAGCCCCCACCGCCTCCCGCCCCGCCCGGGCCTCGCTGCCCGTTACCTGCCCGATCTGCGCCTGCAGTTCGCGGGCCGCCCGGGCGTAGCCGGCACGGAGGAGGTGCTGGTGGATGAGGGCGAGCAGCTCCCGCCCCCCGCGGCCATCCGCCGCCATGGCGCGGCCCACTCGGCGCAGCCCCCCGGCACTGCCGCGTGCCGCGCGGGCATGGCGTCACATCCGCTTCCGTCTCCCCCCTCCCCACGCGCGCGGCCCGCTGGGAAATGTAGTGCCCGGGGGATGGGGTTGGACCCTCATGGCGGGATGGTCTGAGATCCATCGCAGGGGGAGATCGGGGCGAAGGGGGAGGCAAAACCGGGGAAAGGCCGCTAACCGAGGGCGGTGAATACTTCAACAACAGCAGCTGGATTTTCCAGCTGTGAAGGCCGAGGCCTGGCTCCTACAGCGCTCTGCAGATGAACCCTCAGGGCTGATTTAGCGCTGAGTGGCCATTAACCTGAATTAATCTGAGGGACATCCTACGAGAAAGCTGGAGAGGGACTTTTTATCAGGGAATGTAGTGATAGGATACAGGGTAATGGCTTCAAACTGAAAGAGGGGAGATTTAGGTTAGATATCAAGAAGAGATTCATTACTGTGTGGGTGGTGAGACCCTGGCCCAGGTTGCCCAGAGAAGGTGTGGCTGCCCCATCCCTGGAGGGGTTCAAGGCCAGGCTGGATGGGGCTTTGAGCAACTTGGTCCAGTGGGAGGTGTCATTGCCCAGGGCAGGGGGTTGGAACTTGGTGATTTAAGGTCCCTTCCAACCTAAATCATGCGATGATTCTGTGATTAAGCTGCTCTGAGGAGTTGCTCAGGCATTTTTGGGGCTAAAACAAGCAAACAGCAAGAGGGAGGAAGGAGCTCCTGAGGCAGAGCAGCTGTTGGAGAGGGGCCACGCAGCAGAGGGGCTGCCCTGTTACTGCCCCCTGTCCCGCACTGATACTTTCCAGGAAAAATCTGGCTCCCTTCACTTTGGCAGAGGTTTATTTTTGGAAGGTTTAATAATGTCCATGGTGCGCCTGTCGCTCACTCAAAATACAGACCCTTTATTTGTATTTAAGGCAAGATTAAATATAAAACTGGCTCGGCTCCAGCTGGCTCCTGCACCAAACATCTTTGACACCAGCATCATCCAAAGCAGTAAAGCCACTGGCCAGGTGGCAGTTTTACAGCTCCTGTAAATGAAATGCAGACCTGACTGGTCTTTTCTGTGGCTGACCTCTCCCTGCACAAACAGTCATTGATGCTTGGCGTAAATGTGGCCGTGGCATGCACCAAGATGGGGTAGCTGGCCCAGGACAGTGTCCCAGCGTGACTGCCGCTGCTCTGAGGTGACCAAAGGTACAAGGTCTGATCAGCCGGTGGCCTGGTTTGGAGACCTGATTCTCCTAACTGGAGAGGAAGAACCAGGAAAAAGCATCCTAGGATGAAGAACAGTGACATCTCCTGAGGAGGCTGTGGACCAGGGCTGGGGAAAAGCCTGGGAAGGGGACAGAACCTGGGAAAGGGCTCTGCCTGGGGATGCTGACTTCACAGACCTCAGAAAATGAAGTGGGGTGGAGATTCAGCCCCCATGGTCCAGGAAAGGGCACTGCCTGTAGTATACTGAACTTGACCTCTAGACATGCTCTAGAATGGGTTTATACCTCCAAGAACTGTTCTGTTTGCTTTGTTTCTTAAAAAAAATCCAACACCCCCAAATCCTAACACCAGACCAACTCTCCTCCACCCCTATCCCTGCCCCTGCTCCAGGGTGTACAGGAGCCTGGTGATTGCAGGAGGTGCTGCCCAAGCCTCAGGCAGGAGGAAGCACAAGGTCCCTTCTGGGCAATGGGGTTCTCCAAAGAAATGGTGCACCATTAAGGGAGCCCTGTGTGACGCTGGGAGCTGCAAGAGCACCGTTTAGATTGGGCTTGAATGGAGGGTAGATGGGACATTTAGCACTGGCAGGAGGAGGGCTGGGAGGTGACCCGATTAGTAAGTCATCAAGATGCCAGCAGAGAGACAAAGGAGGGGGAGTAGGTCCTGCAAACTCTCAGGGGTGGGACAATACAGCTCACCTTACAGGCAGGAGAGGGGAGCCAAGTCCTGCAGGGCATGGTGGCAGTGAGCTGTGTCTCATTCGGAGGTGTATGGCCAGCTTTTCTAGAGCTCTCTCTTCTTTCTGTGCTTTGCCAGGTGCCTGGAAAACCGGGTGCATTATTTTTCCCTGTCGGGGGTGTCGGGGTACCAAGAGTCCAACAAGTCCCTGCTCTACTGTGTTTTAAGGCTGCCTCTCCTAAGACTCAGGACATATACACTCTAGAAAGCATAAAGGGATAAAGCTTTGAGCAATTTCAGTAAAACATGGAAGGGAAGAAGCTAGATGAGCAAAGGTGGGAGGAAACACATTCAGGAGAGACTGCTCTTAAGAAAGGCAAATAGAGTATGTTAAAGCCTTGAGTGCCCATGGACAATTGGCTTGAAAAATTGACTCCATTTTTCCCCCCAAGTGTCTCTTTGCAGGTCTGCTACAGTTCAAGGTCACTTGAGTCCAAAGTTTCATAC
This sequence comes from Scolopax mira, assembly GCA_004320125.1. Lineage (NCBI taxonomy): Eukaryota > Metazoa > Chordata > Aves > Charadriiformes > Scolopacidae > Scolopax > Scolopax mira. The sequence continues at coordinate 145,770 of BJBW01001721.1, read as the reverse complement.
CCTCAAACCATGAACACCCTCAGCAAACCGCAGTGTGGGGCCTGGGAGAAACATAACCCACTTGAATGAAGAAATCTGAAAAAAAATATTATGTGTGCTGCACCACAATTACAGGTAAAGAAGGTATTTGAGGCGGTTAGTAAACATGCCAAATAATAAATAGAGCCATTCAGTTAGCAAACAGCTGCATGATTATAAATAGGAAAATCTACCCCATCCCAAAGCCAGCTGAGACCCAACAACATACACTTATTAAGGAGTGATTTTTTTGCGTGTGTACATTTTTCGGAGGGAGGCCTGAAAATATTTTGCCCGCTCTTTATTTTAGGAAGGTGAAACGTCCCTGGTGGATTTCAAAAGCTAAACTCTCGGGTATGCGTCCTCCATGCCAAGACACTGAGTCACGAAAAGATGGGAGGAAGCTGTTTCGAATCCAGACAGGGGATAAAACAGCTGTAACTGAGTAGCCAGCTCAGCTCAGTCTGCTAATAACCACACAGCCCCGTCCCTGCCCTCAGCCGTACAAGCCAGGAGCTCTGCTCGCTGCCACTTTCACATGCTCTTTGGTTATTGCTTGGGGTCAAACTTGTCCACACCTATTCCGTTCTGAATGACTGCTTGTGTCCCGGCCAAACCCGGGTTCAGGGAGCGTGCTTGCAGGCTGGAGAGCCCTTCTCCTTCCTCCCTTGTCCCTGCTGGGAGCTGACAGCCTCTTAAGCACATCTGCTGGACCCCTGGGCTTGCAGGGACACTTTGCTGCTCTGCAAGTTTCAGTTTAATCTGTTTGTCCACCCGTAAGTTTGTGGCACACAGTGCGTTGTGGCAGTGGGGGACACATCTTCTAGAGTGGTCTGACCTTTTTGTTTGGGGCGCGTGGGGTGGCTGATGCCTGTGGTGGGGTTGCAGAATGAAGGGACTTTGAGATCCGTAGGGATGCCAGGGTGGTACACAGCACCCGTGGGGTTCAGCTACTGGGGGATCCCAGGCTGTTTGCCTCCGGTGGCTGGTGTTTACCCCACGGTGGTGGAGCAGGGACAACAGAAAAGGTGTTCTGCCTCCTTCTCTGTTGGTGCAGCTCCTCGCCTGACCCGTTTCATGGCTGCTGGTACCAGCCAGAGCATGATCTGCAGGCATTTTCCTCCTCCTGCCTCAGCTCCAGAGCAGCCCCCCCCAGCCAAGGATGGGATGGGTGGCCTGGGACAGGACCCTTGTTACCCCCAGCAGACAACTCTGATGTGTCTCACAAGGCAGACCATTGGCTCCTAAATTGGGCCATGAAGACTATCCTCCTAAATGTGACAGGGGATAAAACAGCTGTAATTGAGTAGCCAGCTCAGCTCAATGGCACAATGGCCCACATTTAGGAGGATAGTCTTCATGGCCCAGTTCAGAAGCTGAGCTGAATTTCCCCGCTTCATTGAATTTTTTCAAGAAAGACAGGGAACTGCTGGAGAGGGTACAACAAAGGGCCACA